>CM038682.1:756071569-756363218 GCA_021605205.1 Aegilops longissima | reverse complement strand
ATCTATTGTGTGCATATTTGTTGGAGTCATTGTTTATCAAGGTGGAATGTTCATACATTCTTTAATGGCGTGGTTGGTAAAAAATGTTTATATGATAGCTAATGTGAGGCTCTGATTAATGTGATGTGAACATCGTTGTAGCTCCGTCTAATTTAATGCTGCTATGTGGATCTGCCACGGAATGTCATTCATGAGGAAGGTTCGGGGATGTCGAAGCACCCAAAGTGGAAGTTTGGCAGTGTCTGTGACCTTCCTCCCTCATCAATCTTTATTGTATGTATGATAGTTTCCTTCGCCATTCTGAGCCTTTGGTGGCAACTAACTCTTTTCACAGGTTGACTGCCTGCTTGTGCGGGCATGGTCATTATTTGTGTGGTTCACTCGTTAAAATTGTGCATGTGTATAGTTACTAGGATCATGTCAAGTTGTGGTGAAAAAATAGGATGTCTTCAATTTAGTGGTGCTTCTCGAGTACCTAATCTCGAGTTTCGAGGTGAAAACCCTAGGTCTAACTCTAGAGGGTGTTACCTAGCAATGACAGTGTTTTTGGGTCATTTGTCGTTACATTTTTTAATGCATTGCTTAAAGTTGCTTTGACTTGATTTTCAGGGTGAAAACCTAGAATGTGGCCTTCGGCACTAGCGGAAGCTCATGGTGGCCAAAGGGGGCCACGACCCTCCCCCTCCCCCCTCCAATATTGAAAAAGAAAATTTACCACTAAGCATCGACCCAACTCAAGAATAAACTCCTCCCTCCTGGGTTCCACAAACACACGGACGCGCTCGACTCTTCTCCTTGTTGATTTTTAGACCACTAGATCAAATCACCACATGAGCTGTATGTAGGTGGCCGATGGTGGCAGGGTTTTTTTTTTGCAAAAAAATTAAACGCTATCCATCAGTAACACACTTTAAGTAGGACTAAGGGTTAATTTCTCAGAAATGAGGGGCTTATTTTGCAAAAAGGCTGACGACAAGCGCTTTATTATTAAGGAAAGATTGAAGGTGGCCTTTGGCCTTTTGTATTCTTGACTTTTGGCATCCTCGTGTACAACATATATATGATGGCTTTGACCTCCTAGTAATACAAGTTGCATTATAACATGGTATCGAGCCTAGGTTCAGAGTTTTTTTTGCATTATAACTCGCCTCCTCATCCAACTGTCACTTTTTTGCTGATGGTTGATGTTTTTTGTCTGCCAGCACCAGTTGGATCCGCGGCTCTCTCACCGATCTGCCCCAGGTCCGCGCCACACCTCCCACCTCCCGCCGAGGTTGCCGCTTTACCTCCCCGCGTCTGCCACGTCGCCACCTCTCGCCGAGGCCGCCGTGCCCACCTCCCGCCATGAAGTCGATTCAGCTTGGTGCTCGTCTCTGTGATGTTGTCTCCTACAGCGCCTTCAGCGTGTTCTTGACTTTGTCCATCCTCATGTACATCATATATATGGTGGCTTTGACCTCCTAGTAATACAAGTTGCATTGTAACAAGCACCAGCACACGTATCTACACCTGCACGTGAACTTGACATGGGCTGATCGATTAGATGAATTGACTCTCTCGGCGGAGTCTCTCGGCAAGAATGGCAGAGGGCAACACGAATCAATGGATTGCAACAGGCTCGCTTCTACTTGATGTGCACCACTGCCGCCTGCCGATTGCCGATATTTGAAGAAGACATGAGGAAAACTGCAAGTAACTGAGAGAAAGCAATATTTTGTTATGATACAGTGAGATGCATGTGTTTTTGCACATATTTTACTTTGAGTTTGAGGTTGGCCCCCCCTTGTTTGTTCATCACGCTCCGCCACTGGCCTTCGGTGGTCGGATCCGATGACATGGTCTATGAGCGCCATTCCTTCTTGGAGGTGTTGCAGCGGATAACCTTTACATTGTCCTTATGTTGTCCAAGAGATGGTTGTTGTAGGTGGTCATTCTTTAGTTCGTCGATCATTGTTTTGAGTTTCCAGCTTTCAGTCCACCTAGGCCTATATACAATCTAGTATGATTTTGCTCTTTTTGTCAACTTAATTCTTTGCGTGTGTGTATTGTTGATTGTGTGCACCCTAGTAATATAGAGGTTGGGTGTGTGCTTGTTGTCTTTGTATCCTCTTGTTGCTTCCTTTTGAGACAATTAAATCCACCCTTTATACAAAAGATCATTCTTTTTTCTGTAGACATGTAGCGAAGCAAATAGATTTGCGAGAGGTTATACTCTGACATGAAACAATTATTAATTTTTGTTATTGTGTTTTTTGTTGAACAAGAATATTTTAGCTTCCCTTCCTTGCTAAAATTGATATGATTAGCATAACAAGGTGCTTCATGACGTGTAACATTATTGTTAGTCCTGTTTTGCCATGTACAAAATAGTCTGTCTTGCTCGCTTCACTGTTGTAACTATATTTTTGCACTAGTCATGTGCACTTACAGAAACATTTCAAGATGAAGTGACATCAACACAAAGATCAGGAGAAAGTGCGGCATGGCGTTACCGAAT
This sequence comes from Aegilops longissima, assembly GCA_021605205.1. Taxonomy (NCBI): domain Eukaryota; kingdom Viridiplantae; phylum Streptophyta; class Magnoliopsida; order Poales; family Poaceae; genus Aegilops; species Aegilops longissima. The sequence goes on along the minus strand of CM038682.1, from coordinate 756,360,721 downwards.
GATTATGGATTGAATTGGAATGTGTTGATGTTCGAGCATCAACTAGAGGTGGCAAGACAACGTGTACATGATTCTTAATGTACAATCAACAAGTTGAGGCTGGACATACAGGTATTAGATGCAGGAGTCAAAAATGAAACAAGACATCGAGGTAACAACGAAGGAATTGGAGATTTTGCAGACTGAAATTTGTGCTATCTAAACCGCCAATCCTATTTTCTGAACAGATGATAGTTCAAATGGTAAGTTATGTTGATGCGCGTCCATGATGTATGAGCTGTATTTGCCCAGTGCATGTAATTTGCTGTTTGTGTATGCTTTATTATCACCGGTGCCGAACCATAATGCCCAGTGGGTATAATCGGCTGTAATTTCTTTATTGTATAGTGTAGCATTATGCTACGTTTCTATGCCTTAGTCTCTTTATTGTATAATGTATATGTTTTAGAGGGATAGTATATAGGATAATTCTTTGAATATGCTATATCGTTCAAACGGGGCCAACTCGCCCAAACGTTGTAGTGACCATGGCCTCCACAGTCAGTATGATCCATGGGCCATCTACGGACGGACGATCCATGGCCTTCTATGGCCATTGGTTCCGTGGGCCTTCTATGGGCTCTCGGATCCATGGGCCTTCTATCGGCGGTCGATCCATGGGCCTTCCTCAGGCCGTCGGATCCATGGGCCTTCTATGGACCATCGGATCCATGGGCCTTCTATGGGCCGTCGGATCAATGGGCCTTCTATGGGCCGTCGGATAAATGGGCCTTCTATGGGCTGTCGAGTCAATGGGCCTTCTACAACTCGTAGGATCCATGGGCTTTCTACGGGCTGTCTCATCTATGGGCCTTGTACGGGCCGTATAAGGGGTCATAAACGGGCTAGAGTGGAAATTGTACGTTTTATGGGCTGACCATAACGGGCCGTTAGTAGGCCGTATTTGATAATGCTATGAAAATGGCCCAACAGATTAATGGCCACAAACGGGCCGACTGTATCCATGGGTTGAATTTGGCCCACAAGCAGAAAAGGCCAGTAACGGGCCGTAAGTAACCGAATGCTGGAAATGAGCCCAAGAATAAATGGGCCCTGAGAAGGCCGAAAGGTAGCACGGGATGAAAACGACCCAATGGAATAATGGGCCGCTAATGGGTATAAAGCGATACACTGTTCATTATGGGTCGGTTTCACCACGGGCCGTTAAGGGGTCGAGGGTTACTAAGGGCCTCATATGGGCCATACATTGGCCGGAAGTTAAAACGGGCTGGAATTATATTGGACGGCCCAGATGACGCTACTGGGCCTAATTCGGATAGGCTGTAAACGGCCCCTTGGTTAGCGGGCTGTAAATGGGCTATATGCTAACAGGCCGTTAACAAGCTTGTGTGGGTCGCCCGCCACCTTTGACCAAGTCAAACGGGCGGCCTTTTCACATGAATGGGCCTTTATTAGCTGTGCCACGTGTCGACGTATCATAGGCGCTTTGTGTGCAATGAGTGGATGATATCTGTCCCAACGGTGAGCCGACACTTGTTTCCTCCAGCCAATGATGATTTTACACGTGGAAAATCCCCATTGGTCGGGGCTGTTAACGGGTTATCGGATCCAAAACCGGACCCGATAGCTTAACGGCGTTCCGTTACGGTGGATGCCATGTGTCGGTCACCCTTGACGAAAGCACTTCTGTGACGTGCGATTTATCGTTATGGAAGTGGACACTTCCGTGATTATAATTTTGGTAATGTCATGGAACACTTCTACGATAGCATAGGTATGACTATCTTGATTCTGTCATAAATTTGTCATGGATGTACATGCATGACAGAAAACGTGACCTACTGTGACAAACACGTATGATCACGGAAGTGTACTTTTTTTGTAGTGAAACACTTGCACCGAACGCGATAAAGAGGTTGTCAATCCCTTCACGGTCACTTGCGTAGGTGAGATCTGATAGAGATAGATAAAACTAAACAAAAGATCAAATATTTTTGGGTTTTTTGGTTTATAGCTCTGAAAATAAAAGATTGCAAAATAGTAGATCGGAAACTAATATGACGAAAAATAGAGCCGGGGGCCATAGGTTTGACTAGAGGCTTCTCTCATGAAGGCAAATAATACGGTGGGTGAACAAATTACTGTTGAGCAATTGATAGAAAAGCGCAAAGTTATGATGATATCCAAGGCCATGATTATTTAATATAGGCATCACGTCCGTGTCAAGTAGACCGACTCCTGCCTGCATCTACTACTATTAATCCACACATCGACCGCTATCCAGCATGCACCTAGAGCATTAAGTTCATAAAGAACAGAGTAACGCCTTAAGTAAGATGACATGATGTAGAGGAATAACCTCAAGCAATATGATGAAAACCCCAACAATTCAATACATCTCTCGCTACCCCTACTTTGTCAGTGGGTGAAATCCCGCAAGATTGAACCCAAAGCTAATCACCTCTCCCATTGCAAGAAAAACCAATCTAGTTGGCCAAACCAAACCGATAATTCAAAGAGAAATAAAAAGATATCAAATCATGGATATAAGAATTTAGAGAAGATTCAAATAATATTCATAGATAAGCTTATCATAAATCCACAATTCATCGGATCTCGACAAACACACCGCAAAGGAAGATTACATTGATAGATCTCCAAGAACATCGAGGAGAACATGTTATTGAGAATCAAAGAGAGAAGAAGCCATCTAGCTACTAGCTATGGACCCAAGGTCTGTGATAAACTACTCACGCTTCACCGGAAGGGCAATAGAGTTGATGTAGATGCCTCCATGATTGAATACCCCTCCGCAGGATGCCGGAAAAGGCCCCAAGATGGGATCTCACGGGAAATGTAAGGTTGTGGCGGTGGAAAAGTGTTTTCGTGGAAGCCTATGGTGGTTCTGGAATATATGTGAATATATAGGAGGAAGGGCTAGGTCGAGGAGTCTCAGGAGGTGGCAGGTAGGGGCGCCACCCCTGCATGCGTGCCCTCCACCTTGCCACCGCCTCGGGTTCTTCCGACTTGGACTCGAGTCCCCGGGTGTCTTCTCGTCCAAGAAAAATCATCGTGAAGTTTTATTCCGCTTGGACTACCTTTGGTATTCCTTTTCCGCGAAGCTCAAAGACAAGGAAAAAACAGAAACTGGACTGGGCTCTATGTTAATAGGTTAGTCCCAAAAATAATATAAAATAGCTCATTAATGCATATAAAACATCCAAAACAGATAATATAATAGCATGGAACAATAAAAAATTATAAATATGTTGGAGAGGTATAAGTCCCCCATTACGCTTACCTAAAGATGAAGTTGTCGGGTCCCAAGGGCCTCATCACCGTCGTTAGCGACTACCGGAAAGTCCCTGGAGTGCGCTCAACCCGGTGCCAGGTTGGCTGAGTCGCTGGTCATAGCCGAGGAGCGGCGCCAACTCGACCGGATCGTTGCGCTAGCCAACGAGATGCCGGCCGTGCCGGCCGACCAGGAGCCGGCTGGCGAGGCCTCATTCCAGCCGCCCAAGGGGACAAAGAGGGTCAAGCTGAACTCGAAGACCCCAGCTGCAGCAAGTACGCCATTGTGGGCACCCACCTTGACAGCAAATAGGAAGGCGAGCTCGTCGACTTCCTCCGCGAGAATCGGGATATCTTTGCATGGACCCCAAAGGACATGCCGGGATTCGAGGAAGTACGCCGAGCACAAACTCCATGTCCGCAAGGACGCCAAGCCTGTCCGCCAACCCCCACGCCGCTTTTTGAAGAGAAGAGAAGAACCATAGGTGAAGAGGTCGCCAAGCTACTCGCGGCCGGCTTCATCATGAAAGTGTTTCATCCCAAGTGGCTGGCCAACCCGGTCCTCGTCCTGAAGAAGAAAAACATCTGGCGCATGTGCATAGACTACACCAGCCTGAACAAGGCTTGCCCCAAGGATCCTTTCGCCCTCCTGCGGATCGATCAAGTCATTGACTCCACCGCCGGTTGCAAGCTCATGTCCTTCCTGGATGCTTACTCCGGCTATCATCAGATCAAGCTGGACCCGGCCGATGCCCCGAAGACGTCCTTCATCACACCCTTTGGGTCATACTGCTACATCACCAAGTCGTTCGGCTTAAAGAATGCCGGCGCCACCTTCCAGCGGTGCATGCAGAAATGCTTGCTGAAGCAACTCGGCGCAACATTCACGTCTACGTTGACGACATCGTGGTGATGACCAAGCAGCACCTCACGCTCCTTGATGACCTGAAAGAGACCTTGGACAATTTGCGCGAGTACCAGATCAAGCTCAACCCAGAGAAGTGCGTCTTCGGCGTGCCGGCCGGGAAGCTGCTCGGCTTCCTCGTCTCGGAGCGCGGCATTGAGGCAAACTCGGAGAAGATCAAGGTTATCGAGCGCATGCGCAAGCCAACCCAGTTGCGTGATGCCCAGAAGTTCACCGGCTGCTTGGCCTCGGTCAGCCGGTTTCTCAGCCGGCTGGGCGAGAGGGCCCTGCCCCTTTATCAGCTGATGAAGAAGACATCGCCGTTCGAGCAGAACGACCAGGTGGACGAAGCATTCCAGGATCTCAAGCGCATGCTCTCCACCACACCCGTCTTGGCCGCGCCAGCTGACAAGGAGCCACTGTTGCTATACATCGCCGTCACCTCAGGATAGGTTAGCACGGTGCTGGTGGTCAAGCGACCGAGAAGGGCAAGATCCACCGTCCAGCCGCCAGCCTACTACCGAGCGAGATGCTTTCTGCCTCCAAGCAGAACTACCCGCACTACCAGAAGATGTGTTATGGCGTGTATTTTACCGCCAAGAAGCTGAAGCAGTACTTCCAAGAGCACATTATCACCATGGCCAGCAGGGCCCCCATCAGCGAGATCATAGGCTGTCGAGATGCCTCTGGCCGGGTTGCCAAGTGGGCCATCGAGCTGGCCGGCCACACCATCCTCTACGAGCCCCGCACCACGATCAAGTCCCAAGCATTGGCCGACTTCCATGTCGACTGGACAGAGACCAAGTACCTGCCGCCGCCGCCGGATTCAATGCATTGGCGCATGCACTTTGATGGCTCCAAGATGCGCTCCGGCTTGGGAGCCGACATCGTGTTGTCTTCCTCGAAGGGCAACCGGCTGCGGTACGCGCTCCAGATCCACTTCGCCGCCTCCAACAACATCGTCGAGTATGAAGCCCTTGTGCATGGCGTCCGACTTGCCAAGGAACTCGGCATCCGGCGGATCCTGTGCTATGGCGACTCAGATCTGGTGGTGTAGCAATGTTCCGGCGAGTGGGACACCCGGGATGCCAACATGGCCATCTACCATTTCGTGGTCCAGCAGTTCTTCAGCACCTTCGACGGCTGCGAGTTCCTCCATGTCCCCCGCGCAGAAAAAGATGCCGCCGACACGCTAGCCAAGATTGGCTCATCCCGGCAAGCCATACCGTCCAGTGTCTCCCTCGAGCACCAGCGCAAGCCGTCTGTCAAGCCGTCTCCGGATTCCAAGTCCATCTTCATTCAGGACGACCCTGCAGCGCCCCTTCCCGACCCGGATCCGGGGGCAGCCGGTCCAAGCTCGGGGTCTGCTATCCCCAACACGGACCCGGGGGCTGTCGATCCCGGCCCGGGGAGTGTTGTTCCCGTCCTGGAGGCTGCCGAACCCGGCCAATAAACCACCATGCTCAACCCGGCCGCCGTCATCCCTGACCCGGGGGCTGCCACCTCCGGCTCGGGGCTGCGGCCCCAGGACCCGTCCTGGTGCCCGTCTTCATAGTGGTGACGGCTCCGTCATGGGCCTAGCCCATCTTAGCATTTCTGGAGAACGAAGTACTCCCCATGGACAAGACCGAGGCCCGACAAGTGCAACACCGGGTGTCCGCCTACATCATCATCAACAACGAGCTCGTTAAGCGCAGCGCGACAGGCGTGTTCCAGTGCTGTGTTGACCAAGACAAGGGCATAGAGATCCTCCTCGACATACATCAGGGCGAGTGCGGGCACCACGCGGCCTCCAGATCCCTGGTGGCCAAGGCCTTCCGCCATGGTTTCTACTGGCCCACGACCCTCAAAGACGCCAAGTCGCTTGTCCTCAAGTGTGAGGGATGCCAACGCTTCAGCAAGGCGCTGCCACCAGCCGGCTTCAGCACTGCAAACCATCCCGATCACCTAGCCCTTCATGGTCTGGGGGTCGACATGGTAGGCCCCTTCAAGACCACTCGTGGCGGCATGACGCACTTGCTGGTGGCGGTCGACAAGTTCACCAAGTGGATCGAGGCACGGCCGATCAAGAAGCCGGGCGGGCCAACAACCGTCCGGTTCGTCAAAGACTTCATGCTGCGCTACAGCATCCCGCACAACATCATCACGGAAACGGGACCAACTTTGCTAAGGGCGACCTGGCGCAATACTGTTCTGTCTCCGGCATCTGGCTTGACCTGGCCTTCGTAGCTCATCCTCAGTCCAACGGCCAGGTCGAGCGGGCCAACAGCCTCATCTTATCCGGCATCAAGCAACGGCTCGTCGAGCCCCTCATCCGTTCACCCGGCAGCTGGCTCGATGAGCTGCCGGCCGTCTCCGGATAACGCCAAACTGGTCGACCGGGTTCACCCCCTTCTTCCTCGTCTACGGAGCAGAAGCCGTCATCCCAACCGACCTCGAGTTCGAGTCGCCGCGAGTCGCAATGTACACAGAAGCCCAAGCCAAGGAAGCCTTGAACCATACTAATGATGCATGACTGTGGATTTTTTTGGTTATTTGATACATTGAAACAACAGGATCTGATTGTTGTTCTTGTCACCATATGGGCTATCTCTGGTGGGCGAGGCAGCGAGCTATACATGATGCGGAGTTGCAGGACCCAATGTCCACTCATGATTTTATAACTAGGTATCTTTAGGAGATTGAAATTTCAGCAAAACCAATTGTGACAAGGCGGTGCAATTCAGCAGAAACGTCAAGGCAGAAGAGGAGTTGGATTGCACCAGAGCGGGGATGGCACAAGGTTACCATTGATGGGGGCCTATCTAGAGATGGAATTAGGGAGCAGCACCCGCGGTTTGCCGAATTGAACATGGTCAGGTTTTGGGAGCATCTGTTAATATTCTTGTTCACCAGAATGACCCAGCTTGCCTTGAAGCTGTAGCATGCAATGAAGGCCTCGCACTAGCTCAAGACCTGAACATTGGTACCGTGTGCTCGGCTTCGGACTGTTCAAAGATGGTGACAAACCACCCAAGAAGGAGTTGTGCCCCTACTCGGCGATCTTATGGGGAGTGGAGCAGCGAGCCTTGCATTTTTGTCAAGTTGACGTCGTGCATGAGAAGCGGGAGACCACTATCGAAGCTCATATTTTAGCTAAGGCGGCGTCATCTTTGGACGCAGGCCGTTATGTATGGTTGGGTTCTGTACCTGATATTTGTTGTCTTCCCTTGAACGTTTCAGTTGAATAAAGAATCCTATTCCACTCATAAAAAAGAGAATACATTGTTTTTTAACATTTTTGAAGTTTTTACATAGAACATTTTTATCCACCAAAAAAATATTTAAATATGAGGACTTTCTTTTTAAGGAAATGCATATGTGCTTGTACAGGTGGGGTGCTTGAGCTACATATGATAACTGTCATGCTTGTCAAATAGAATGTTCTACGCTGAAAATAAAAAAGCTCTACGCTCAAAGTGTAACCGAATTAACGGACGGTGCCTACGTCTAAAAAATGTCTCTCGACTGAAAGTTTTGTTACGATTGATCTCCTGAAAATCGTCAAGAATAATCGATATACTAATAGGCGAGCTAACAACTTGGGAGTGCAGTGCACAAAGATAGTTTCAGTTTGTTTTTGAATAATAAAAGCTGATACTAGGGTCTGCACATAGCCACGAGCTTGTTGTTTCAGTGTTATAGGACATAAAATAAAAATTCAGAAACAAACGCTGCAAAGTTGTAGTATCTGCAATATTACAGGCATTGATTTAACTAAAGCAAGACTACAGTAAGCAAGTCGGAAGACATGGTCGGATCAAAACCCAGACGCTCTATGCCCACCTTGTTTTCATGGCTGCGATTGGGCAACAAAACCCACTCTTTTGTGGCAGGATTGCACACGATGGAACAAAACCCATCAGCAAGAGCGGAAATGTCGTATCAGCGACAGAGGAGGAGGCCATTGCAGCAGTCCAATATATTGATGCGCCAGTGGCTAGGCAGGAAGGCGAATAAGGTGTCCATCGGCAGTCAGTTTTTCCCCAAGACACTGGTGAAGCGGACTTCTGTTTACAGAGGCAACTTCCTGTTATCGCTCCTAGTGTAGAAGAAGCCGGATAGGGTTTGAGGGAGCTTCCTGCGGTGATCGGGGTGGTCGATGAGGCTGAGCCAGTCCTTGGAGACGCACTTGAAGCGGCACACTGACCTTACAGAAACGCACGACAGTATCTCGCCGAGCAGGTCGCCAGCGAGTCTCTCCTCTCTCGGCCGCCATGCCACCGTGGGGACGAGAGGAAGGTCTGCACAATCAAAGAAAGAGGACCCGTTAAGGAGTTTGCGATGGCTATACCTAGAAAACAAGAGCCATTGTGTTCTTTATATACACACACCTAGGAGCAGACCCAACGTAACTTGGCAAATGACTCCATGATCTGGTCGGACTAGATAACTCCTGGAACAAACTAGACCTGATTATAACTTTTACTAGCAGGACACGAAACGCCGAATAGCTATATACTCGTAATTAACTACTGTAGCGCACTAGTACGTGAGTAACGTGACTAGGTGTGGATTATTTCCAACAGTGGAGTTACTCCCGCGGGCGAGAGCAATCCCCCGACATGTCCATGGCGGCGGTGGTGCTGTAGCGATAAGGCGGAGGGGTATTGAAGCACTCTGACTAGGCTCCGGACTTCTGTTTTCTTGTGTTAGCCAATGACGTCAGTTGGTCGTTGGATGGGCTAAACAATGAAGCTCTCTCAGCAATTCATCACTCTGGCGCATTCAAGGCCTTCTCATGCCCGCATTAGCAGCTTGTTGCCTTCCTTTGTCACACATGGACACGTGCAAAATGACCTAACACAGCTGAAAAAAGATAACCTTCTAAATTCTCTTGATAATTCCAAGGAAAATTTCTTGTTCTCAATCTCCCTTGTGAGTGGGGAATAAGGGCCTGTTCGGTAGCTCCCCAACTCCAATAAATCCTCAAATACAGCTTCTCTTTTCGATCGCCAGCTTCCCACGCGAGCGCTAGCGCTCAGAAATCCGTTCGGTGTCTCAGCTCCAGGTTTCGATCGTCATAGATGGGCTGCCAGCCATCTTCAGTGGGATTCGGCCTTATTGGACATTGAGGAGAGGCCGAAGTGAGCCCAAGATGGAGGCTGGATGGAAATCCACGTGAGGCCCTGTTCCTAGGGGCTGAAAAGATGGCTAAAGGCCTGGTTTGGAGTGCCTGGGGCGCATTTTTCAGCCTAGTTCGCTGGCAGGCAGCGTTTTTCTCCTTTTCCTTTGCTTTCTTTCTCTAACAGAGATGGCCAGATTCGCTGGGGCAAAGAGTTGCCTTTTCTTTTCTGTGCATTTTTTACTAACAGAGAACTATAAAGGGTAGTTTGCAATACTTTCTGCATATAAATTATAAATTATTAAACAGAAATGTATTTTGAATGAAAATACATATGTGGCAACACATATCTTAAGGACCAAGACAGTCTGCACATATTTCATATAACAAAGGGCACAATATTTGCACAAGTTTGCAAATCAAAAGTGGTACATGTTCCTAACATGTACTTCACCAACCTAGAGCAATGTCAGTAGCAAGTTGGTTCCTAAACAGATCCATGTCAACACCATTTTCCTCCGAAGTAGATGTATCTGAAGCATTTATCGGAACAGCAAATTTCCTATACCGTTCAGGAATTGTTGGCACATAATCCGGATCCCTATCACATCGAACAAAGTGGAGATCTGATTTGTCATGGAAGCGAACATAGTTGTGCAATGCCATAGTAGCAGCAACTATCATCTTGTGACGCCCGGATAGTTACGCTACAGTAATCCTCTGCTAATGATGCCACGCCACCTTTATTATTGTTACTAATCTCGCGTTAGTTCAAAACTGGTTCGAATTCAAAATTCAAAATTTAGCAAACAATAAAGGTTTTCAAACATTCAAACAAAATTGTTCGGAGTGTGCAGTTCAATGCCTAGGTAATTATAGTGCAGAAAACACCTTTTTAGAAAGTGCCTAAATACATTAAAATGAAATAAAACAGAAAAGAAAATAAATAAAATAATAATAATTAAAGAACAAAAAAGAAAGCAAGTCCCCCCCCCGCTGGGCCTCGGCCCAGCTAGCCTATGGGGCGCCAGGCCGGCCCAGCCGGCCTCTCTTTAACCCCCACCCCGACCGGTACCCTAGCCGGTCCGCCCCCCACTACTCCCCACGTTCCTCCTCCCCCTCCCCTGATCCAGATTTGGATCGGGGATGAGCCCCTGACGACCGCTTCCGCGCTCGACCCGCCGCCGCCGACGCCTCACCGGACCGCACACTCACCAGCGCCGCCTCCCTAACGAGCCGCCACTGGCGCGACTCTCCTCGCACCGTGTCACGACCTCCTCGCTCGGACGCTGCTGTTCCGACGCTGTCGCCGAGCCACCTCGCTGCCTGCATCCTCTCCGCCGCTTGCCGCTGCCGTCGCCCTCCCAACCACCCATCGCCTGCTCCCTCACGCCTGATGTGAGCCCGCCGCCGCCGCCGCCTCCGCCCTCTCCTCTCCCCTTCGCTTTTCTCGCCTTAGGACGCCCACCACTGCGCTGAGCTACCGGCGAAGCTTCGTGGTCGCTGTGCTCGTGGGGGCAGCACAGCCATGAGCCCCCCCCGTGCGGCGCCACTCGCGCCGTGCCTCGCCACGCTTCAAGAATCTCCTCCTCTCTCGCGCGCCCACACCTCGCTCACAGAACCACGCTCATGCCGCGACGCCAACCATGCGCTCTGCTCGCTTCGCCGGCCGGTGCCCTCCCCTGCTGGCACTGCCGCTGGCACCCCATCGGGTCCGGCTGCTCGCCGTGGCCTCAGCGGTTGGCCGCGCCGGCCTGTCGGCCGGTGCCCACGCGCTAACTCGCTAACCCGCCTGCCTCCCCGTGACGTTGACCGCAGGGCCCACGCCCATAACGTTTTAATTTAAAAAGGAATTAAAATAATTATAATTATAATAATTAATGAAAATAATTAATTATTTAATTAACTAATTAATAGACTTAATTAATTCTGGTTAATTAAACTAAAAAGTTAATTAAGCTAACTAATTAACCTAAACCCTAATTAACCTAAATAGAGAATGATGTGGGTCCCATCGACCCACACGTCCAAGTTGACCAGGTCAATGGTCAACGTTGACTGCTGACATCACTCTGATGTCATGCTGACGTCATCATTTACTATTCTGGATAATGTTGGATTTAAATAATTAATTAAATTCCAGAAATTAATAAAATCTTTAGAAAATCATATCTTTTAATCCGTAACTCGGATTAAAATATTTTCAACATGAAAGTTGCTCAGAACGACGAGACGAATCCGAATACGCAGCCTGTTCATCTGCCACGCGTCCCTAGCATAGCGAACCTGCAACATTTCATCTCCGGTTCATCTGTCCGAAAACGCAAAACACCAGGGATACTTTCCCGGATGTTTCCCCCCTTCGTCGGTATCACCTCCTACCGCGTTAGGGCACACCTAGCACCGCACATTTCCTTGTCATGCACCGTCATGCTTATGTTTGCATTATATTTATTGTTTCTTCCCCTCTTCTCTCCTAGAGACTACGAGACCGACGCTGCTGCCCGGTTCGACCACGGAGTTGACGACTCTCTCTCTTGCGAGCAACCAGGCAAGCCCCCTTGATCACCAGATATCGCCTATTCTACTCTATACCGCTTGCATTAGAGTAGTGTAGCATGTTACCGCTTCCGTTATTGTGGAGCACCCATGAGTGATTCACGGATTGGGGCTGAAAGGACCTTTGTCCCGACGGCCCTCTGAATGGATCTTTGTGGTGGAGCGACAGGCAGGTTGAGACCGCTTAGGAGAGAGGTGGGCCTGGCCCTGTTCGGGCGCTCAGCGGATACTTAACACGCTTAACGAGATCTTGGTATTTGATCTGAGTCCGCCATTTGGTCTATACGCACTAACCAACTACGGGAAAGATATGGGCACTCGGCGCCGTGGTATCAGCCGGCACTTCGTGACGCCGCCGATCGAGTGGCGCGCTACCGGATTGGACCGAACGCTTTGTAGGCTAGGTCTGCTTCGTCACAGACGCAACGTGCAGGTGTGCTAAGGGCGATGGGCCTGACCCTGCAGGCGCTTAGGTTTAGACCGCGCGTCTGACCTCTTTGTTGAGCCTAGGTGGGGCTGCGACGTGTTGATCTTCCGCGGCGGGCATGACCCGTAAAAGTGTGTCCGCCAAATGGGATCAAGCGTGTTGTGTTATGTGGTGCACCCTGCAGGGAAGTTTAATCTATTCAATAGCCGTGATCTTCGTAACAGGACGACTTGGAGTTGTACGTTGACCTTATGACAACTAGAACCGGATACTTAATAAAACACACCCTTCCAAGTGCCAGATAAAACCGGTGGTCGCTCTCTCTCAGGGATACGAGGAGGGGATCGCCGGGTAGGATTATCGCTATGTGATGTTACTTGGAGGACTTCAACCTACCCTCTTCTACCTGTTGCAAGACGGAGGTGACCAGAAGCATAGTCTTCGATAAGACTAGCTATCCCCCTCTTATTCTGGCATTCTGCAGTTCAGTCCACTGATATGGCCCTTTACACATATATCCATGCATATGTAGTGTAGCTCCTTGCTTGCGAGTACTTTGGATGAGTACTCACGGTTGCATTGTTTCCTTTCCCCCTATCTCTACTCGATTGCTGCAACAGACGATGGAGCCCAGAGCGACGGCACCGCCGATGACGACTACTACCCCGGAGGTGCCTACTACTACGTGCAGCCCACCGACGACGACCACTGGAGTAGTTTAGGAGGATCCTGTGCAGGAGGCCCGCGCTTCTTCGATCAGATCCCGCTTTGTGCTAGCCTTCTTCGTGCAAACTTGTTTAACTTAAGTCTGTACTCAGATATTGTTGCTTCCGCTGGCTCGCCTATGATCGAGCACTTGTATTCGAGCCCTCGAGGCCCCGGCTTGTATTATGATGCTTGTATGACTTATTTTTATTTGTAGAGTTGTGTTGTGATATCTTCCGTGAGTCCTCGATCTTGATCGTACACGCTTATGCAGTATGATTAGTGTACGATTGAATTGGGGCGCACAAGTTGGTATCAGAGCCGACTGCCTGTAGGAATCCCCCTTCCACACTCCTTGGCCGAAGTCGAGTCTAGACATTGCAAAAAAACTTTTACTAACTTGGCTGTGTGCCTTACGGGCCCACGTCGCCATCGGGTGGTACTAGGATCTTTTACTCCTCGACCTTTACTCTGGGACTCTGAACTCTCTTCTACTCGGGTTAAACGATTTTTACTAACTCTGACTCTAGGTTCTCGATAATACTTTCTCCCGGAGAGCCCTTCAGTCCAGATGGTCACCGACTGCACCAGAAGATTTCGGAGATATTCTTTGATATTCTCTCGAGACTTTGTGCCCATCACTTTTGCTATTCCCGACCACCGATAAATCCTTATGGATAAGTTCTTACACTTGCCATTCTTACGATCATCCCCCCATTGATCTTGTTATTACAAGATACCCGATGTTTTCTCTATTGTTCCGAGAATACTTCGTGCCTACTGCCTAGCAGTTCTTTGCCACATGAATACCCCTTCAAATAAATCCCCACTTGTCGAGTATCCGCCATCCCCAGCTTGTTCATGAGTTTCACAAAGTCTTCAAAATACTATTCGATCTTCCAAAATCCTCCGGAGCCTTTGGATCTTGAAATTCTTGCTTGCTCGCATTATGGTTAATCCCCTAAGTCTCGTAGTCTTATTGACATTCCTTGTCATTATCATTTTGGGTCTATTGACTCAATATGTTTGCAAGTACACGCACTCATCATTGATCCTTATAAATTACCTTTCCGCTGAGCTGCCATTCTTTAACTCGAATTGGTTCTCACCAATCCAATTGTCGTTGATTGTACCCTAAGTCTATTCAGCTTATCCATTCTTGATCAGAGCATTTTCTCCTGATCCCTTGATTTGAAAATCATAATTACTTTGCTAATTAAGCATTGAACTATTCAGCTGTTCTATAAACCGATGCATTTGCAATCTTTCTTCCTCTGATTGGGTATCGATACTCATATCAGCCCCATTGTGGATCGCCATATCCACTGTTGGATTATTATCCGACAGTGTCCTTCATAATTAATCACTTTGTGGGTTCTTTCTCCGATACATAATGCCTTTGGTAAATTGTATCCTTTCCTTTTGTCAACCATGCTCTGCTTTCGAGCTGGTGGTATTTACTATTGAAGCTTGTGGTATATGTTTGCACGATACCCTGACGGGTTGAACCTATGCCTTCCTTTATATTTGTGAACTCGGAAGTTTTCACGAGTCATACTCATCTGGTATTTCACCAGGTAAAACTTTCAACACTAATGCCTTTATCAAAGCGAGAAGTGAATGGAAGGTTATACATTGAAGAAGTGGGAGTCGACCTTGAACTTTGTGTTCATGCCCATGGACACGATGTAGATCCTATCATGGAAGCTTCTTGTAATAATAACTTTTTCCTTGTTATAGTATCATCTAGTATCTGTGAATTGATCTTTTGCAATCGTGCTTCCGGCCATGTTCTCCTTTTAAATACCATTTCTTGGACAAGTTGAAGTACTTGTCTTCTGCAAATCATTGCACCTGTCCAACCTTTACTTTGCTCTACCGTTGAGTATTAAACTCTGGTATCTCAAGAATATCATGGGACTGCATAACTTATTATGGGTTCTTCATCAACTATTATTCCTCACTGATTCCAATTTTCTCTGGTTCTGGGTTGTCGTCAATCGAGAACAACGATTCCACATTTTGGTTTGATAACCCTAAGTAATTTTCGTTGCTTACGAGTTTATTAATCCTTTAAGTATTTCCTAGCCTGACCGACTAAATTTTAACCGTGCTACCTGGTCCTCCTTCTCGGAGCACAATTTTCGATGATGAGCTAAGCTTATGTCGCTCTTCCTCGTCATATCATTTCGCCTTGAACAACAAGCTAGATTTTGACTTTGTGTTGTACCCGTGGTTCCAATAACCTTTCGCTTCATCATTCCTATTGACTTGATGTCATCTCCGACCGATTACATCTTCATGAAATCTCTCGACAACTGTATCGTGATCATCATCAACATCCTAAGCTCTACCAAGATATATATCGAATTATTGATGGGTAATACCATCCTTGCCCCTCGATGTTTCGTGTTATCATCGACCACTTTATTTCCCTCCGTTCAACACAAACTTGTTCGTGTTTTGGGTTATACCTTGAGTTCCTTGCTACCCAGCATTGTTCTTCTTTACCTTGTAAGTTTACCACCTTTTATGTCAAGAATGTCGTCGGAATTTCATCACCTCTTAAGAATTCTTGGTATGGTGATACTTCTCACCATCACCATTCTTCTTGGGTCCTCGTGTTGATTCCAACCAGGGTACCAACAAGTGAGCGGTGCTGTTTGGATTCCGCCCATCTAGCAACCATATTGCTTTGAAGTTACTGGTCGACCGTTCATTCTTAGACTATTGATTATTGAATCACCATTCCAATGTTGGCCGTGCAACCCAGCCCATATTTCGGGTGCACCTTTCAACCAATGTTTAATTGTGTTTGTTTTCCTCGTGCATACATCATTATACCATTTGATCTGACAAATGCTATCTCCTTGTTCACATAATTGTGGAAATCCACCTTTTTGGAAATCTCAAGGATTGTTACTGACTCCATCAGCTACCCCGTCATCCTCTCTTTGGTTTAAATGATGAACTCTTGAGTTGAAACTCGCCCCCTAGTTCATTTCCCAAGAATCTTACAATGCCATCTCGACAATTTGTGTTGCACCTTTCTTCTCAGGCATCTTAAGTCTGAGTTATCCTGACACCAATCAGATTTGAATCTCGGTCGGATATGATGGTTGGTACATAATTCCAAGAGTTATAACACTGGTCTTTTATGACCCGGTAAGGTGATGTCATGCCCAGCACCCCTGGCCGGAGGACCTAATGTTATAGTTCTTCCTTTTAGCAGTGTTAGTCATTCTTCCGTGAGGAAATTGTAAGACTTATTCTATAAGTTGTTCCTGATGGATCCTTTGTGTTTCCAAAGTCCGATCTTCACCTGATCACCATGTCAATGCTATCTCGAAGCATGCCTGTGGTACTCCTATTTTCAATAAGAACATTTGAAGCCCAATGCTAAATGTTTCCTGCTCGATTATCCAAACACCGCTGTATGGGTAATGTCATGAAATTTCTCTCCCCTTGCCTAAAAGGGTTTTCTACTTTATATCCTGTCATGGATATCATGCTCTATTTGCCCTTGGAAAGGATATACCCCTGAATTATGTATTTAAACACATTTTCCTTTCCATTGTTTTGTTTAAACCTTCTTGTGATCTATATGAGCGGTAATAATTCCCTGCTTATGTAAACACCTCGGTGTACCATCTTGTCTGGTGTAACCCTGTTACTATTGTTGATGACATTTCGGTAGCCACCGATGGACGAGAACTTTGCCTATTGGTCCGCCTCGTTCAACGAGCAGGAATTGGTTCTCTTCGTCCCTCGCCCTTGGTACCGATATTGTTGCCAACATAACTGATAGGCTATCCTCTGACATGCCTTGCTTACACGATCGTGCAAGACATTACCACCCTTCCTACTTAAAACCCACATGGTGGGCCTATAACCCAGTTCCACAGGATCGAAACTGATCGTCCGGTACACCTTGTTGACAAAGTTATCCCTTACTCTGGTTTCATGTGTAATTCATGAGCCACCTTCCTAGTGATCTGTTCCGATATCAGATGCAATACTTAAACTTGATGCTTTGAACCCCTTTCACACTCTTTTTCAGGCATCGAACGATTGTCTATCCGCTTGGAACTCCTTGTCGTACCTTCTTACCTTACTCTCGATTTGTTCGACTCGAGAGATACTCATCTGTTCATTCACGGGAAAACCCCAGACGATTACCACTTAAGCATTCTGTCGTAGCCGAGCTACCCCTTACCTATTTGTAAGAACGAAGGAACCCCCGAAGAAAAGATGACGACTTCACCATGATGACCTGAAGCAAAGAAATGAAGACGTCAATGTAACGGATCGACCTCTTCGAGGAGAGCAACCAAGGCCGAGAAGATCCGTTAGAATTTCGTAACCAGACCTTCCCCCCCGTCTCTACCTCTTAAATCTCGGGACGAGATTTCTTGTAGTGGAGGAAATTGTGACGCACGGATAGTTCGCTACAGTAATCCTCTGCTAATGATGCCACGCCACCTTTATTATTGTTACTAATCTCGCGTTAGTTCAAAACTGGTTCGAATTCAAAATTCAAAATTTAGCAAACAATAAAGGTTTTCAAACATTCAAACAAAATTGTTCGGAGTGTGCAGTTCAATGCCTAGGTAATTATAGTGCAGAAAACACCTTTTTAGAAAGTGCCTAAATACATTAAAATGAAATAAAACAAAAAATAAAATAAATAAAAATAATAATAATTAAAGAACAAAAAAAAGAAAGCAAGTCCCCCCTCACTGGCCTCGCCCAGCTAGCCTATAGGCGCCAGCCGCCCACCTGGCCTCCCCTTAACTCCCCCACCCCGACCGGTACCCTAGCCGGTCCGCCCCCCACTACTCCCCACGTTCCTCCTCCCCCTCCCCTGATCCAGATTTGGATCGGGGATGAACCCCGACGACCGCTTCCGCGCTCTGACCCGCCGCCGCCGACGCCTCACCGGATCGCCACTCACCGGCGCCGCCTCCCCTAACGAGCCGCCCACTGGCGACGACCCTCCTCGCACCCGTGTCACGACCTCCTCGCTGACGCCGCTGTTCCGACGCCGCCGCGGAGCCACCCCGCTGCCTGCATCCTCTCCGCCGCTCGTCGCCGCTGCCCTTCCAACCACCCACCGCCTGCTCCTCACGCCCGATGTGAGCCCCGCCACCGCGCTCGCCTCCGCCCCTCTCCTCTCCCCCTTCTGTTTTCCTGCCTTAGGACGCCCACCACCGCGCCTGAGCTCCCGACGAGCTTGTGGTCGCCTTGCTCGTGGCCGCACAGCCGCGAGCCCCTCCCGTGCGCGCTCACTCGCGCCCGTGCCTCGTCACGCGCCCGCAACCTCCCTCTCGCGCGCCCACACCCGGTTCAAGGCCAACATCCATGTCGCGACGCCCAACCATGCGGATCTCACCGCCCGCCGCCGTGCCCTCCTCCTGCTGCATCGTCGGCTGGCACCCCATCGGGTCCGGCTGCTCGCCGTGGCCCCGCGTGTTGGCCGCGCCCGGTCCTGTCCCGGCCGGTGCCCACGCGCGCTAACCTGCTAACCCGCCCCGTTCCTCCCCTGTGATGTTGACCGCAGGGGCCCACGCCCCATAACGTTTTAATTAAAAAAAGGAATTTAAAATAATAATAATTATAATAAATAATGAAAATAATTAATTAATTAATTAACTAATTAATAGACTTAATTAATTCTGGTTAATTAAACTAAAAAGTTAATCAAGCTAACTAATTAACCAAACCCTAATTAACCTAAATAGAGAATGACAGGTGGGTCCCATTGGACCCACACGTCAGGTTGACCAGGTCAATGGTCAACGTTGACTGCTGACATCACTCTGATGTCATGTTGACGTCATCATTTACTATTCTGGATAATGTTGGATTTAAATAATTATTTAAATTCTAGAAATTAATAAAATCTTTAGAAAATCATATCTTTTAATCCGTAACTCGGATTAAAATATTTTCAACATGAAAGTTGCTTAGAACGACGAGACGAATCCGAATACGCAGCCTGTTCGTCTGCCACGCATCCCTAGCATAGCGAACCTGCAACATTTCATCTCCGGTTCATCTGTCTGAAACGCAAAACACCGGGATACTTTCCTGATGTTTCCTTCGCTTCGGTATCACCTCCTACGCGTTAGGGCACACCTAGCACCGCACATTTCCTTGTCATGCACCGTCATGCTTATGTTTGCATTATATTTATTGTTTCTTCCCCTCTTCTCTCCGGTAGACTACGAGACCGACGCCGCTGCTGCCCGGTTCGACCACGGAGTTGGCGACCCTCTCTCTTGCCAGAGCAACAGGCAAGCCCCCTTGATCACCAGATATCGCCTATTCTACTCTATACCGCTTGCATTAGAGTAGTGTAGCATGTTATCGCTTTCCGTTATACCTATCCCGATGCATAGCCTGTCCTTGCTACTATCTGTTGTTACCTTTACCGCAATCCTACCGCTTAGTATAGGATGCTAGTATTCCATCTGTGGCCCTACATTCTTGTCCGTCTCACAGTTATATTATCGGGTCGTGATCACTCGGGAGGTGATCACGGTATATACTTATACTTATACATGATACATGTGGTGACTAAACACGGTCGGCTTGTGGAGCACCCATGAGTGATTCAAATGGGGCTGAAAGGACCTTTGTCCCGACGGCCCTCTGGATGGATCTTTGTATGAGCGGCAGGCAGGTTGAGACCGCTTAGGAGAGAGGTGGGCCTGGCCCTGCTCGGGCGCTCGCAGATACTTAACACTCTTAACGAGATCTTGGTATTTGATCCGAGTCTGCCACGGCCTATACGCACTAACCAACTACCGGGAAAGATATGGGCACTCGGCGCCGTGGTATCACCGGCACTTCGTGACGCCGCCGATCGAGTGGCGCGCTACGGATTGGACCGAACGCCAGAGGCTAGGTCTGCTCGGCCGTCACAGACGCAACGCAGGTGTGCTAAGGCGATGGGCCTGACACTGCGGCGCTTAGGTTTAGACCGGCGTCTTGACCTCTCTGTTGAGCCTAGGTGGGGATGCGACGTGTTGATCTTCCGCGGCGGGCATGACCCGTAAAAGTGTGTCCGCCAAATGGGATCAAGCGTGTTGGGTTATGTGGTGCACCCTACAGGGAAGTTTAATCTATTCAATAGCCGTGATCTTCGTAACAGGACGACTTGGAGTTGTACCTTGACCTTATGACAACTAGAACCGGATATTTAATAAAACACACCCTTCCAAGTGCTGATACAACCGTGGTCGCTCTCTCGTGGATACGAGGAGGGATCGCGGGTTGGATTATTGCTATGTGATGTTACTTGGAGGACTTCAACCTACCCTCTTCTACCTGTTGCAAGACGGAGGTGACCAGAAGCGTAGTCTTCGATAAGACTAGCTATCCCCCTCTTATTCTGGCATTTTGCAGTTCAGTCCACTGATATGGCCCTTTACACATATATCCATGCATATGTAGTGTAGCTCCTTGCTTGCGAGTACTTTGGATGAGTACTCACGGTTGCATTGTTTCCCCCTTTTCCTCCTATCTCTACTCGATTGCTGCAACCAGACGATGGAGCCCAGGAGCCAGACGCCACCGTCGATGACGACTACTACCCCGGAGGTGCCTACTACTATGTGCAGCCCGCTGACGACGACCAGGAGTAGTTTAGGAGGATCCTAGGCAGGAGGCATGCGCCTCTTTCGATCTGTATCCCAGTTTGTGCTAGCCTTCTTAAGGCAAACTTGTTTAACTTATGTCTGTACTCAGATATTGTTGCTTCCGCTGACTCGTCTATGATCGAGCACTTGTATTCGAGCCCTCGAGGCCCCTGGCTTGTATTATGATGCTTGTATGACTTATTTTATTTGTAGAGTTGTGTTGTGATATCTTCCCGTGAGTCCCTGATCTTGATCGTACACGTTTGCGTGTATGATTAGTGTACGATTGAATCAGGGGCGTCACACATCTTTTGGGTTTCAATTGAGTAGCTTGGCATCTTCAAAAGTATTTGACATTTCATCTTCCAAACTCCAAAGGTTCTCTCTATGCAATTGCGTTTGGATGAATGGATCCTATTGAACTTCTCCTTAGGAGTATTCGGTGGTGTGCCTCTTTGAAAGTCAGGGACATGATACCTTTCTCCTTTGTAGGGTGCAAGATATCCAATTTATTAGGATAGCCAGCGTCTACAAGGTAGTACTTGCCTAAATAACATACAGAGTAATGAATGTAAGTTGTTGGATATATGACATAACTTGCAACAAGTAAAAAGCTCACCTTTTGGAGGATGGGGAAAGGTATCCTTGTCCATATGCATTGCGGTATATAGCACAGTTGTGTCATGCATAGAACCAGGTTGACCAATAGAAGCATAAGTGAAATGCATATCAAAGTCACATATTGCCATCACATTCTGAGTTATTGCTCCGGTTCTTCCGATGTACCTCACTTGTCCGGCCTCAGGAATAGAAGCCCTAATGTGAGTCCCATCTATTGCACCAATGTAGTCTTTCAAGTGTGGATAAGCCCTCCTGTCATTCAGATCCTTGGATGTATGGTCCTAAAATTTGGGTCCTTAGGCTTGATGTAGTCAGCAGACATCTTCACGACACAAAGTAGTACCTCATGGAATTTGCGGTGGATTGTATCTGCGGAATGTTTGAAACGGTTTTGGGTTCTTCTATTTGATTCACACCCGCCCAAGGTCCACAGGAACATAGCAAGAGACTCATAACTACTAACGAATGGGGAATGGCCGAGCCCATACTTATCCTTCAACAAGTCATGAAGTTCAAAGAATACCGTCGCCTTCATTCTCAGCATGGTGAATGTCTCTCCGGGTGTACCGATAGTCTCCTGCAACCATCCAAATCCACTCAAGATAGATGTCCTAGGATTGGCCTTCATCACCCAATTGTCACAATACTTCCCAAATATGGTTGATGCACTCAGATACATAATGTTCATTTCTTGTGCATGGGCACGAATCATTCTTTTCTTCATTTCATAATAGTTTTCATTGTCACTTTCACTATTAGATGACATCTGCACATACAAAGCCAATGAGTTAACAAACAATGGTTAGCATGGAGAACAAGAAATATGAAGACGAAACTCCACTCAATACATAAATATTATCGATCCAGTTATTACAAGCCATATAGGAAACAATTGTTCAAGA
This sequence comes from Aegilops longissima, assembly GCA_021605205.1. Classification (NCBI taxonomy): domain Eukaryota; kingdom Viridiplantae; phylum Streptophyta; class Magnoliopsida; order Poales; family Poaceae; genus Aegilops; species Aegilops longissima. The sequence goes on along the minus strand of CM038682.1, from coordinate 756,338,565 downwards.
GTGAGTCATGCCAGAAGTCGGATTCCAATGATTGGAACCGTCACTTGTGATGTCTTCAAACATGATGCGCAAGTTCTCTTCATTGCGAAGTCCATGCTTCCTGAACTTGTAACAACCTGGAATGTCCTGTAAATATACAAACAAGACAACCTTTGTCAACAACAAGTAATATGAAGAAAGATATGATATGCACAGCATGAGGATGAAAACTCACTATCTTTGCCTTCTTCCACCACTCAGCATCTTGTTTCACAGTGTTGCGCTCTGTGTCCCATCCCGCTCCTGTCTCCTTCAACTTAAGTTTCTTGAATACACCATATTCACCTCTTAGTTTGTCCCATTTGTTCTTCAATTGATCATTTGTGTACTCCAACCCTGTTCTTATTTTGAATTGCCTCACCACCTCATCATATGCATTGGAGGTCAAGTGAGTATTTGGCCTATTTCCGGCTCTCACTTGCTGGACAAACAACTCGGTGATAATCCGAGTGTTCTCAATAGTCCATTCGGCAACCATTTTCAACAACTCTATATAAAAGTCCATGTCACTTTGTGTGTGCTAATAAAATTGTATGCTCTCATATATATAAAGATTCATGTCATAAAAACAACTGTATGCTCTCATTTATAAACATATTCAGAGACTATTTCATCTATAAATCTGTACGTATGTATATGGAATATCTCATTTATAAACATATACAGAGTCTATTACATCTATAATTCTGTACAGGGACTATTTCACTTATAAATCTAAAAATCATAGCTCCCATCTAGAAATCTGAACCAAATGATAGCTCTCGTCTACAAATATGTATGCTCTCATTCAGAAAAGTTCATCTTATTTACAAAAGATTGTGCATCTGGACATCCAAAAATCTGGACCAAATGGCCTGTAACTCAATGTAAAATAAACTGAATGGAGAGTGGTGAGGTTGCACATCTGCACGAGCTCACCTTGAGCTTCTCGAGCGGCGACGGCGGGGCATAGGAGCAGCGTCGCCGACGGCGGGGGTGCCGGCTGCTGTCAGGTGGGGGCGGAATGGGGCGAGCTTGAAGGAGTCGCGCGCGTCACGAAGAAGGGCTGCTCGAGGACGAGACCTTCTTCGGGGTGGGGTCGAGGTTGCCGGACGAAGTTGACCGGTGAGGATGCGGCGGCGGGATCTCTGGCGGCTAGGGTTGGACTAGCCGGTGGGGATACGGCAGGAGGAGAATGGGGATCGAGATGTATCGAGACTTCTCCAGCCTATCTATCGAACAGGTATGTCACTTGGCGGCACATCCTCGTAATAAAAGTGAACTCCAGCTTTTGCGTTTTCTGGGATCTCCAAACGAGCAGCTCCCGGTTTTTGCACGTAGCCAGGCCACACATCCCAGAAGCTAGCTTCGTGGAGCCAGGGTGTTCGGGCCAGCTCCGCTCTTGGATTCAGGGAAGCTGGGAGTTAGGGAGCTGCCGAACAGGCCCTAAATGTCCTGAACAACAATGCATTATGCCATAAAATGAGCTATAGCAATGGGTTTATGATGAAACAAGAACAATTTTAGTTTTCTTTTTCATCTCACAAGATGATTAAGGCAAAACCTTCTTTCCCTCGCCTCCGCCTGCAAGCCTATGGACCCGTCTCCACTTTGGCTGCCACTCTGGCGGTCGATGGCGGGGAGGGCAATCCTGGTGGCTCCGGCTCCGGCTAGTAGATAGGTTATGGTTTTAGTCCTCGCGGGGCGACGCTCGGACGGATGGTCACGCTTCTTCTTCCAGTCAGTTTTCCGGGCTTCGGCATGTCTCAAATTCGTTTGCTAGGACGGATTAGACAGAGTTCCGGAGTTCCGGCGTAGGACGGATTAGACGGAGTTCGGGGCAGAGGTTCGACGATTAGGCCCGAGGGGTGCAACAACATCAGAAATTCTGCACTTCGAAGCGCTCATCAATGTCGTGGTACCAACTTATATACATGGAAATGCAATGCAGTGATTCTACCGGGTTGAAGCCCAAACCGACAGGTGGCCTAGCCGAAGGAAGGCCAGCAGCAAGACGCAATTCCCTGTGGCTGGATTGCATTCACACACAGGGCACAGATTTTGAATGCCTCAGAGAAATCAGCGACAATCCCCACAGAATGAGCACCATTGCTCCAAACTTAAAAGCATGAAGGCACCAGGCCACTCCAGCCATAGTGAGGACGAAATTCAAGCAGCTGGCACACCCTACTAAGCTGCTAAATTTGCATAAGAACAGGTAAGATTGCAGCATTGTTTGAAGTCCTAGTTTTCCAAAGGTTTGCCAGCTCAAGGCAATCAATTGCCATGATGACCTTCTCAGCAAGAATCTCCTGGAAGATGAACATCATCCCAGTACGCAAACGCCACAGCAGTAAGTTAAATTACCTCTCTTATTTAACGAATCAGAGTTGCTGGACTGGAGTGTATGTGGACAATTATAGTAAGACTGTCATGGGAAGTGCACTGTGGCGACATCGCTTACTTTAAACTCTTTAAACCTACCTACGTGAACAAAATCCACAAACACAAAGACGATGACTTCCTAGTTTTGTGGAGCAGTTTTGTGTTAAAAGTTGTCTACCAACAGGATGAACGTTATGATCCACAATCTATATCTATATCTATACCTCTATATCTATATCTATACCTACTAATAAAGCAAGGTGTGTTTCGCTAATTTTTTCATCCGTTCACCCATATAATTAATTTTAATTTTTTGCTATTCGAGATGGTACTAAACTTTTGTGCACGTTCGTCTAAATAATATACGAACGCAGCTTTTATTGGGCCTGGCCTCAGCTCAATGGTACTGTTACTGGGCTCGTCACGGTGCACCATGCGGCCTCAGCTCAATGTGTTTAAAAAAATTTGATCAAGTGGCAGGGACAGGATTCATACCGTGCACCATGCGGTCGATGGTGCAAGCACCAGCCAAACCAACCTATCGATTGCTTTCGGATTTTTAAGAGATCAAATATATGAAATCCGTGCACAACGCATTATGCCTTTTGGGCCGGCCCATCTATACGTAGAAGTACAGCTTTCATGTGGCATGTTTTAGAGGTTTCCCAGCCGGGTATTACTGGTTTTGGGAACCTTCTAGAAGGTTTTCTACCAGTGTTATATTTTCCTTTTTCTTTTTTTGTTCTTATTTTTTAATTATTCTTATTTTTGAAAAAAATGTTTGCAATTTATATAAAAATCCGTATTTTTTAAAAAACACTTTTTTCATAAAATCTACCAATTCTGGAGTCAAAATTATTGTTGAGATATTTTAATTCATTCACAATATTATATTTTATTATTTTATTAATGTAGCTATATATAGATTTCTTACATCACAATGTTTTCGTTCGTCACCCTCGCTGACGCCTAGGGCGCAAAAAATAAATTCGCTTGGTTGTGATATATAATAATATAATAATAATAATCTCTACCTAATATTAAAAGAAGGATGGTTTCTCCACCTTTTTTCATCAAAAAAAAGCTTCATACGTTTTTCCTTTTTTGATGTGGGGAAAAAAGCTTCGTACGTCGTTCGCTCCCTCGATCTGTTCGTCCGTCGCTCGCCTGGGTCGAGTCAGCTTCTTGCCCACAGCGAAAAAAAATCTTATGGCCCGCCAAAAGCCAGAGCGTATGTCATGATCTTAAAAGGCCGGCCCATTTAGTGGCACCATACGAGCTGAAAATCCCTCAAAAAATGTGCTCTCAATGGGTTTGAACTAGCAATCCCTTGAAGGAGACATGTTATCCCTTACCACTTGAGCTGCTTCCTGTGAGTGATTAATACGCAGCGCGAACATTTATGAACTATATGCAGCGGTAGATTTTAAAAAATCAAAAAATTCAATCACTTGTTGTAAAAATGTAAACATTTTTTCTTAAAAAAATGCGAATAATGTTTGAAATAGTGAACATGTTTTTAAATTCAAAAAAATGATAATAAACGATAAGAGTTTTTTTTAAAAAAAGTGATGAAAATTGAAAACACGATTTTTTTAAAAGATGAACCATATTCGAAAAAGTTAATAAATTTTAAAAATGAATAATTTTCTAAAACGTGAATTCTTTTTGAAAAACTGAACGAAAATTTGAAAACATGAACAAACAAATTGTGATCAAATTTTGATTCCCAAACAGTTTTTCTTCAACTATGAACAATTTTTAGAAAAGTGAATTTATTGTATGGTGAACAAAATTTCTAATATATTTCCCCCGACACACCTGGTTTGTTTAAGGAGTCCAATGGAGGGATCGATCTGTTGCTAGCTGCTTACCTATTTCTTCTTAGCCCTAAATAGACCTATTTCTTCTGGCTCACCCGGTTGGTCATCAGGTCCTTTATCATACGACAAAGTTGACCATACATAAATGTTGCTTCCGCATTGACACACTGAGGTAGGCTGTTGCTCGCATGTTAGTAATTCATTATGATGGTCAATATTTTTATTGATCAAAACTTTGGGGTGATAATGACGATTACGGGATGTGAAGGAATGGAAGGACCAAGGGGTCTTGGGTGGCAGGGATGTCGGTCCAGCTATTGTAGATCGAGGAGGACCAAAGAAACAAGTAGATGTGGAGATGGAGGCTCGAGAGCAGGATCAGATGCGGAGGAGATGCAAGTGGCGGAGGTGGAGGTGAAGGTGGGAGGGTCTGGGACCTTTGGATGGCCCAAGAGGAAGAGGAGGAAGAAAGGCTGCGGGAGGAAGAAGAATGGGAGAGGGTGAGCAAGGTAATGAGGATGTTTTACCCCATTATTCTAACACATATCGTTCGATCTTACCACCACCACTGCCTCCTCCTATCTGTCCACAAGTCTACTCTTTCTTGCCGACTACTTTGTCCTACCAGTTTCATGTTCGGAGACAAATGGGCATGCAAGGATTTGTTTCTCCCGTTGCAACGCACGGGCATTTTTGCTAGTATTTCCTATTTGATAAACAACAGCATTGTGGTTGTGATGTTTTGCTAACAGCATAACCTATTTGAATCAGACAAGTAAATAGCACCAAAAGAAGTGACAAATGTAATCAGCCAAAGTGTATCATATCCTCTGGTGTCCACAACCATTGGTATAACAAATAAGTACATACAATACAAAGTACATTGAACATTTGAATAAGCCATCTGAGAGAAATCAGCCACAATGTCCCCAGAACGAATCCCCATTGCTCCAAACTTAAAAGCATAGAAAACATCAGAACATTCAATCACAGACCAAACCAAATGCAGCAGACGTACCAAACCCGATGCTCCATAGGCAATAGCACAAATAATTGACATCACCTGTGCAACGATTGTAACTCTTCATATAGCGGCACATGTGGCAGATATGGTGGAGCGCCATTTTCAAGATTGCATATCACTTTGGGTTGCCGATGATCCATATCATAGCACATGAACGTTCTATCCCAGACCAAGGTGAAGAAGATCAAAGTTACATTCCGGATGAATTGCAATCCAACAAAAGTCCTCCTCAACGTCTACATCATCTCGCCCTCCAAACAGATGTGAACTTTCAATGCTATGCTTCAGTATCCATTCTTTACTATTATAGTATTCGAGAACATAAACTAGTAGTCGAACTACATGATCATCATTGTCATCTCTTCCAAAACCAGCATAATACAAGCAGCCCTGTGACTGCTGCATAAAACCATCATTCAGAGGAGGAACATGAGAGTATATCATTATTCCCGCCTCCTTGTCGGCAGCTAGACACAGGGTATTGTGATTGACTTCGGTGAAAAAATGCAGACAACCATTAAGATATGCAGCTGAGTGAACACGAACGAGATCAATATCCCAATACCATTTCTTCTCCTTATGAACCCACCTCCCGGTTTCCGATGAATAGACATATGAACAGACGTCCTTACCCGGGAGACCAAATCCATTTAGTTCGTCCGTCAACAAAAACACATGGAAGTGGGGGGACACGGCTGGATCAAAACCTAAGCGCACAATACCCACCCAGCCGGCATGGTCGCAATGTGGCAACTCAGTCCATTCCTCCGTGGCAGGATTGCACACGACGTAACGGCGCTTGCCACGATGGGAAGATACGTCGTAGAGAAGGAGGCCATTGCAGCAGTCCAAAAGAAAGGCGTTTCGGCCGTTGGGCAGGAAGGTGAGACTGGTGCGACTGCGGCTCCCGGATAAATTGGTGAAAGGAAGAACTGGATGTACCAATTGCTCGTCCGTGGTGTCGCTGAAGAAGAAGCCGGTCAGGGTCCGGGGGACCTTCCGGCGGTAGGTGCGGTCGTTGATGAGGCCGAGCCAGTGCTTGGAGACGCACTTGAAGCGGCAGAGCGACCTGCTGGGCACGCGCGAGAGTATCTCGAGGAGGAGGTCGTCTGTGAGTCTCTCGGCCGCCGTCTCGATGCCGCAGGGAGGAGAAGAGGATGACCTGCACACAGAGATGGAGAAGAGGTCTCAGGGGATTGGGTGAAGAAGGGACAGGAAGGTCGCAACGATTCATGGCGATGTCTGCTCCGCGTACCTGATCCGAGTTGATTTGCGTCCGTCCTCCCACGGGCGAGCTCGATCCACCGGTGTGGACATGGCGGCGGCGGCAGCGCCGTCAAACACGGAGCAGGGGGGCGATGAAACCTAGGGGCGGGGGAGGGGATTTAAACCTACAGCGACAGGGATGGCTAATGGGCCGTCATTGGTATATTGGGCTAAACCGTACATGTCACATTTCCACTAGACCCCTTTAAAAAATCAACCCAAAAAAACATAAAAGTAGGAATATACACAAATATATTGGGCTAAACCTCACGGCAGCATTCCGTCTTACGCCATGAGTTGTTTTGATCTTACAAAAGGGCTGTGTGAGGAGTTAAGTAAAATGATCTGCAAATATTGGTGGTCGCAGCAGACTGATGAGGAGAAAATGCATTGGGTCGGATGGGAAAAAATGAAGCTATCCAAGGAGGAAGGCGGGCTGGGCTTCCGGGATCTATATTCCTTTAATATATCATTGCTCGCTCGGCAGGCTTGGCGTCTGATTCAATCGCCTGATTCGCTTTGCGCTAGGGTGCTGAAAGCTAAATATTTTCCTGAATGTGACATTCTCTCAGCTACTCCAATGGCCAACATGAGCTATACATGGAGAAGTATTCTCAGAGGACTGGAAGTTGTAAAGGAAGGTTACATCTGGAGGGTGGGGACAGGAGAGAACATTAGGATTTGGTCTGACCCATGGATCCCGAGAGACCATTCCAGGCAGCCGCTGACTAGACAAGGTCCTCATCTGCTGACCAGGGTCTCGGAGCTGATTGATCCGGTGTCGTCTGTATGGGATGAGCAGTTGGTTCGACAGACGTTCATACAACCTGATGCAGAAGCAATATTGTCCATTCCAGTCTGCGAGCAGCACGACGATTTCATTGCTTGGCACTATGATACAAGGGGTCTGTTTTCTGTCCGCTCTACTTACCGGGTACACACCGACATGTGTAACAGACAACTAATCAGACCAAGGGGTGAAAGTACTGATAACTCAGCTTGGAAGAAAGCAGTCTGGTCTGGCATTTGGCGTGTGAATTGCCCTGGGAAAATTCATCATTTCATGTGGCGTTTTGCACATAATAGCCACCCGTTGCATATGAATATTGAGAGGAGAGGTGTTCAGCTTGACACGCGATGTGCTGTTTGTGCCCATCTTTTTGAGGATGGAGGGCATTTTTTCTTCCGTTGTAAGCATGTCAAAGCCATTTGGAGGGAGGCAGGTTTAGAGCAACAACGAAACATCCTAATGCAGGCTTCCACGCCGCTGGAAGTCCTAGAAAAGGTACTGACTATGCCGGAAAAGGACAAGCTGATGATTATTTATCTGCTGTGGCGCTGGTGGTCAGAAAGGAATAGGATCAGACACGGCGAACGTCGACTTATGCCCAGCTCCCTCATAAGCCAAGTTTCAGAGATGATTACTGAATGGCAGCGTACAAATATTTCAGAGCATAAGCCCTCTGCGAAAACAAAACCAAGTTGGAAAGTCCCTCCCGCTGATTGGGTGATGATCAATATGGATGCAACTTTTATTAGCGACAGTAGAATGGGAGGGTGGGGATGTATTGCTCGGGATGCATCCGGTGATGTCTTGTTTGCTGCGGCTGGCAAGCTAACAAATATTTCTGAACCTCTGCAAGCGGAAACAATGGCCCTTTTGAAAGCATTACATTTGGCGGAGGATTTTGGAATGGGACGAGTTATCTTCAATATAGATTGCCTGGTCCTAAGTCAAGCTCTCGGCTCAACTTCTGCGGATCGTGCAAGACTGGGGACTCTATTCCGTGAGACAAAGTTTCTGCTCCGTATGGGTTTTATTGAATACAAGGTTGTTTTTCGTCCCCGTGAGTGTAATGTGCCGGCACACTTGCTTGCTGGTCGTGGTGTGAGGCTAGAACCAGGATGCCAACGTGTTTGGCTCACTGGCTTGCCCTCTGATGTAATGGGTGCTGTGGCCGCCGATTTGGTCGAGCCCACTAGTTAATGGAATGCATGGTGTTCCACGTCAAAAAAAAAAAGAAAAAGAAAAAAAAACCTCACGGCAGCATTGTACTAATATCTCCCCGGGCGACAGCCCTCTCTCTTCTGTCTGAATCTAGCGAAGGAGAGAAGGAATATACAGAAAGAGGTTTTTTTCTTTGCTTGTGGATGTGTTATTTCATGTAGGGAGATGGTAGTTGTGCTGGCCTAATTAACCAGGTCATCAGCGACCAGCGCCTTCCACAACATATGGCTAGTTCTTTTCAGATTCCTCAGCTGGTTCTAGGTTTGTAGATTCAGAAACTGAAAAGAAGTGGGTTTTGGCCCATAGATTCCTTGCTAGCCGGCTGCCACAATTCATATGTATGGCAGAAGCGAGCGAACCAAAGCTTATTACTGATATTTTGAGCTCCCATAGATTTATTTAACATCCTTATGTGCACAAGAGTGCCCTCCTACATCCATCCACTTTTAAACCGTGAACAACAAAGGGAGAAACAATCTCGTTCCTCCTGAACAACAGCGCCGTCTACGAAACCGTGAGGCAAGCAAATGAGAGGGGCACGGCAACACAAAGGTGCAGGTTTCATTCTGTACTTTTTGTTTCAGAAATGACCATGAAACGCTGTACGTACTGACTGAAGTACTTTGGAAAGTGAACGACACTCTTTTAGTCGTCTGGAGCACTTTCTGTTCGGAAAACAAAAATCCTACATGTGTAGACTCCAGAGAGTGTCTTCTTACAGCCAATCCTTCCTTCTAATCAGATCAATCTCTTCATAAACACTGGCGCTGTCCCTGATACAGAGAAGGGAGCAAATGACAAATGGCAGGGTTGGTTTCAGTTTGTCTTGGAGGCTCGAGGCTGATATCCTTGCCCTGTGTGAAAAATGGGAGACCAACTCGTTTATAAAACGGTAGAAAAACCGGAAGATAATTTTTTTCCAAGGTATGCTATTTACAGGTGGTGCCGTCTTTCACTCTTGTTCGTGGATCATTTACTTGTATCTGAAAACATATAAGCAGACATGGTAGAAGTAGAACAAACACTTGTTATTTCAAAAAAAAAAATTACAGCGACAGCCACTTGTTGTTTGTGTTACAGGGCGTCCAAAGTCAACACTACAAATTTGCATTGGGATAGTGGGGTGCATGTTGCAAAAAATGCTGACCATACAACTAGAATTAACACTTTTTCTTTGACAGGAAATAAGTGAAACTACCATGAAAAGGGACATGACATTTCTTGTTCCAGACCTTGTTCAAATGCCCATCTCAACAAAAGTCACCGGCAAACTAGATGTCTTCAGTTTTAGAGTAACGAACTTGTCTAGCAAAAGAATCAACATTATAATCCAATCACAGATTATTGATGTTCTGCTAATGACATTTTCTATTCAAAACATGCAACAAAAGTAATTAGCGTCAACAGAAGTGACACCATATTATCCAAAGTGTTTCATGATCAACTAAGACATATATAAGAGCAAAGGTAAACTATTTCAGACATATGCGAGTGAAAGACAAGCAATCATTGGCTAGTTCTTTGTCAATAAGATGCTTATGATTTTCCCCAACTTAAAATGGAAGATACGAGTTTATGTTGCATGACACTCATTGATCATTGATGCATCTTCATATTGATGTTTGTGATCGTAGGTGCGATTTTTATTTGTTTTCTACTACGTTTCCCAACAAAAAGCATGCATACATCAGCCAAGAAAACGAGAACCAAATCCAAGCAGAAATACATACAATGGCACATATAGCACATGTGGATAGCCATTACAATGGCACATATAGCACACGGAGACGCACTTGAAGCAGCACAGAGACCTTGTCGAGACGTGTGAGAGGATCTCGACGAGAAGATCTTCGGCGAGCCACTCGGCCGCTATGCCGCCATGGGGAGGACAGGAAGACCTGCAACGAAAGAAGATAGAGAGGGGGTCAGGGTATCGGTGAAGGAGTTTGCGATGGTGGACGTATGTTGCTGCACTGCCTACCGGACACACGTTGAGGAGTTGAGACACAACCTTCAGGAGTGGAAATGGGAGCAATCCGACGGAACGAACATGGCGGCGCAAGATGGTCGGTGGTTTCGTCGATCCTCAAGCCAGGAGCAAGGAGATTCAAACCTACGGCCACAGGCAAGGAACTTCGGTTTTCTTCCATTAGGGTTTGGGCCATCAGTGGGTTGCGGGATGGGCCATTAGTGTTTTGCTAAAGAAAACAAAACTCCGGTGCTCGTGTGGCTGAGGCACTGTGCGTTCAAAGTTCAAGGACTTCTTTTAGCTTTTCTTGATAATCAAGGAAATTTTCTTCTTTTCAATCTTGCATGAAGCCAACAGACAAGCTATAACAATAGGTCTACAACAACGTAATAGCAAGTATAATAAGATGACGTAAGCAGACTATAAGGATTTAAATATTATATTGTTGTTTAGTTGGAAGAGAGAAAAGAGAAGCGGGCTATCGCACAAACTCCAAGAAGGTTTGTGAAAGTGAAAGATGGGCCATGTGTTGACCAAGTAGTACTTTTTTAAAGCCAAGTATTGTACGTGTTAACTATTACATTGGATATAGATGACATGGCAACTAGTTATAGCCAACAACTCGCTATATTATCAACCATGCTCTAAGGATAGTATATCAGTTTGTATTGGAAGGCGTGAATCTGCTAGACTAAGCAATGCAGCCACCTCGCATTATTTTAGTGTGATAGAATGGCCAAACATTGGTAAAGTTATATGTGGTGGTAGAACACATCACCTAGAGCAGCACTAAGGGGCTATTTGGTAGACAGCAGCAATTGGATCAGGCTGCATGAGGGAAACTAGTCAGACTGGTCAGGGTTTGGTAGAGAAAAAATGATGCAAAAAACTATCTAAGCATGTAGTTTGGGCCCCTCCATGGTGGTTAGTGGGGTTTGGTAGTACGCATGGTGTCTTGTTTGGTAGCGGCGACTTCCCGCATGCGTTGTGAGAGGAGGATGCAGCCTGGCAGGGAAAAGGAGAGAATCTTTCTCACCCTGTGGTCTGCGCGAGCCTGCATTAATGGAAACGACTGATTCGGTGTTTCCTCCTGCCCGGGAAGTGCTTGAAACAACATGTGATACAAGAATCTAATGCAATCCGAGCATTTAAACACCGCTTGAAGCGGAAGATTCCTTCTACATGCGGTCCATCTACCACTGTGCAGGCTACCAAACGACTCTACGTCAATGGCCCTTTTCCTATTAGTTGGATCTGTTTATGAGATGCAAATAGAGGATATGATTGCGTCTCAATGACAATTAAATCATAGTGTACCAACTACCAACTCATCAAAAAACCTAGCTCCTTCCTCTTGCTTCTCATGTGCTGCCTCTCTCCCTTGCATCAGCATATCATCCTCGTGCATATCCTCCAGCCGATATGGCTCGCCGCCATCCTCTCTCGCTCCTCTCTACATCATCTTGCATAGGGTATGTTAGTTGTGTGTCCCCAATTCATCTTGCCTTCATGCGACCTCAACAAGTAGGATGGTAGAGGTTGGCAGTTCAGTAAGCAATATGCTACAAACGGCTGCATTAATCTTATTGCAAGAGAATCTACCTCAAGGAAGATGTGGTGTCCTTCTGCCCTTTCCCATTAAGAATTATATAGTATAATCTTTAATGTTGGATTCCATATGTTTAACTGTTGGACATTTATTCCTTCCATACTTTTTCTAGGCTTACGAATCTATTGTGTGCACATTTGTTGGAGTCATTGTTTGTCAAGGTGGAATGTTCATACATTCTTTAATGGCGTGGTTGGTAAAAAAATGTTTATATGATAGCTAATGTGAGGCTCTGATAAATGTGATGTGAACAGCGTTGTAGCTCCATCTAATTTAATGGTGCTATGTGGATCTGCCACCGAATGTCATTCATGAGGTTCGGGGATGTCGGAGCATCCCAGAGTGGAAGTTTGGCAGTGTCGGTGACCTTCCTCCCTCATCAATCTTTATTGTATGTATGATAGTTTCCTTCGCCATTCTGAGCCTTTGGTGGCAACTAACTCTTGTCACAGTTTGAAAGTCTGCTTGTGCTGGCATGGTCATTATTTGTGTGGCTTCACTCGTTAAAATTGTGCATGTGTATAGTTACTAGGATCATGGCAAGTTGTGGTGAAAAAATAGGATGTCTTCAATTTAGTGGTGCTTCTCGAGTACCTAATCTCGAGTTTCGAGGTGAAAACCCTAGGTCTAACTCTAGAGGGCGATACCTAGCAATGACAGTGTTTTTGGGTCATTTGTCGTTACATTTTTTAATGCATTGCTTAAAGTTGCTTTGACTTGATTTCACTTGTTATTCCATGACCCCCCCTCCAATGCTGAGAAAGAAAATTTACCACTAAGCATCGACCCAACTAAAGAATAAACTCCTCCCTCCCGGGTTCCACACACACGGACGCGCTCGACTCTTCTCCTTGTTGATTTTTAGACCACTAGATCAAATCACCACATTAGCTGTATGTACGTACGTGCAAGAGCTAGCACATAAGCACCTGTATTGATCTATAATAGCACAGTTAGAGTTATATTGATGGTGCACCAGGAATCGGGCGACGCCTCAGTCCGCCGTGCCCTCCAACACCCACCGCGACGCCTCAGTCTGCCGTGCTCTACAACACCCACCGTCGACGCCTCGGTCTGCCGCGCTCTACAACCGCTGCGACGCATCCCCTGCCTTGGCTCCTGCAGCGTTGACGCCAGTGGCAAGCGGCAGGGCATGCCCGGCGGTCCAGTGGAGGCAAGCAATGGATAAGTGGTGGAGGTGGCCGGTGGTGGCAGATTTTTTTTTTGCAAAAAAACAGAACGCTATCCATCAGTAACACACTTTAAGTAGGACTAAGGATTAGTTTCTCAGAAACGAGGAGACTATTTTGTAAAAAGGCTGACGACAAGCGCTTTATTATTAGGGAAAGATTGATGGTGGCCTTTGGCCTTTTGTATTCTTGACTTTTGGCATCCTCGTGTACAACATATATATGGTGGCTTTGACCTCCTAGTAATATAAGTTGCATTATATCATGGTATCGAGCCTAGGTTCAGAGTTTTTTTTTTTGCATTGTAACTCGCCTCCTGATTCAATTATCACTTTTTTTGCTGATGGTTGATGTTTTTCTCTGCTCCAGACCAGTTCGATCCGGCGGCTCTCCGCCAATATGTTCCAGGTCCGCGCCTTCACCTCCCACCTCCCGTCGAGGTTGCCGCCTTTACCTCCCGCCGCGTCTGCCACGTCGCCACCTCTCGCTGAGGCCGCCGTGCCCACTTCCCGCCGAGATCGCCGCCTCCACCTCCCGCCGCGGCCGCCGCACCTCCACCTCCCGCCGAGGTCGCCGCCTCCACCTCCCGCCGCGGCCGCCGTGCCTCCACCTCTCATCGAGGCCGCCGTGCCCACCTCTCGCCGCGGCCACCACCGGCTCCAGGCGAGGGCGCCCTTTGGACACCCGGCCGCCCTTGCACGCCCAGATCGGGACCCGCTCATGATTCGGCCGCCCTCGATCGAGGCGGTGCAGTTCTCGTCCTATGGATCGAGCGCCCTGGTCTCCGCTCCTGCTTTTGGAGTCAGCCCGCTAGCTATCTGCCTCGCGTGTGAGCGATAATACTTTGTTCGGCCTATTGATTCCGTTATTTTGGTTCGATTCCACTGGTTGTTACTGAGTGTAAAAAAAATAGAGTAAAAATGGATATGAGGTTTCCTCATGGATCGAGCGCCCTGGTCTTCGCTCCTGCTTTTGGAGTCAGCCCGCTCGCTATCTGCCTCGCGCGTGAGCGCTAATACTTCGTTCGGCCTATTGATTCCGCTGTTTTGGGTTGATTCCACTTGTTGTTTCTGAGTTTAAAAAAATAGAGAGATAAAAATGGATATGAGGTTTCCGTCCCTGCATTTGTGTCGCTCCTCGCTGACTTCTGATAGTGTTTCCTATATTGATCCCGTCTCGCACATGCGTCGTCGCTCGGTGCTTGGTGCTCGTCTCTCTGTGATGTTGTCTCCTACAGCATCTTTAGCATATTCTTGACTTTTGACATCCTCATGTACATTATATATATGGTGGCTTTGACTTCTTAGTAATACAAGTTGCATTGTAACAAGCACCAGCACACGTATCTACACCTGCACGTGAACTTGACATGGGCTGATCGATTAGATGAATCGACTCTCTCGGCGGAGTCTCTCGGCAAGAATGGCAGAGGCGCAACACGAATCGATGGATTGCAACAGTCTCTGCTTCTACTTGATGTGCACCACTGCCGCCTGCCGATTGCCGATATTTGAAGGAGACAGGAGGAAAACTGCAAGTAACTGAGAGAAAGCAATATTTTGTTATGAGATAGTGAGATGCATGTGTTTTTGCACATATTTTACTATGAGTTTGAGGTTGCCCCCCCTTGTTTGCTCATCACGCTCCGCCACTAGCCTTCGGTGGTCGGATCCGATGACATGGTCTATGAGCGTCATTCCCTTTTTGAAGGTGTTGATGCGGGAGAACCTTTACATTGTCCTTGTGTTGTCCAAGAGATGGTTGTTGCAGGTGGTCATTCTTTAGTTCGTCGATCATTGTTTTGAGTTTCCAGCTTTCAGTCCACCTAGGCCTATATACAATCTAGTATGATTTTGCTTTTTTTGTCAACTTAATTCTTTGCGTGTATGTTGTTGATTGTGTGCATCGTAGTAATATAGAGGTCGGATGTGTGCTTGTTGTGTTTGTATCCTCTTGTTGCTTCCTTTTGAGTCAATTAAATCCACCCTTTATACAAAAGATCCTTCTTTTTTCTGTAGGCATGTAGCCAAGCAAATAGATTTGCGAGATGTTATACTCAGACATGAAACAATTATTAATTTTGGTTATTATGTTTTTTGTTGAACAAGAATATTTTAGCTTCCCTTCCTTGCTAAAATTGATATGATTAGCATAACAAGGTGCTTCTGTTCACTATTTGCCAACATATTCTCCTTTTAACTTGCAATTCTTTCCTTTTTTCAACTTTTCCTTAAGAATCGTAAATAAGCTCTCTTTTTTACAAAACTAGGAACCACACGTCATGTGATCACCCTACTATTTCTTTTTTGTACTATTTGCTTTAACTTTTATTTTGCAAGAAACTTCCACTCTATTTATCTTTAATCATGGCAGTACAAAGAACAACAGAGGTAATAAAAAATTCAGTCATATCCGTGGACCACTTAGCGATGACTACAAGCATTGGAGAGAGCCGAAGGCGCGCCACCGTCATTCGCTCCTCCTTCAGCGGAGCTAGGCAAACCTTGTTGTAGTAAACAGTTGGGAAGTCGTCGTGCACTCGTGCTAATGCCCCATATGACCAGCGCACCAGAGTAGCAACCATCGATGATGAAGAAAGCCATAGATCAGAAAAATCAAACATGTAAACACCCAGACAAAGACGAAGACCAGATCCAAATAGATCCACCGAAGACCAGCACCGATCAAATCCCGTGAGATCCGCATAGACACACCTCCACATGCCCTCCAACGATGCTAGACGCACCATCCGGGCGGGGGTAGAACGTGGGAGACATCATTCCTACTAAGGGGCATTGCCGCCACCACACAGCCCCAACCAAGACCTTGAACCTAACAAGAACGAGAACAGAGTCCCTCCCGCCGGTGAAGGGCCGATATCCTCCGCACCTGCATGGCCTAGAGGCCATCGGAGATGGAGCGGACCGGCCTATTTGCTTTATTTGCTTTAACTTGTCTGTTCAATTCTTTTAATTTTCTTTAAACTAAACTTTGTATGCACGAAACAAGCTAAATAAATACGTTTGATTACTTTATTTGCTTTAACTTGTCAGTCCCATTCTTTTGATTTTCTTTAAAACGTTGTATGCGGGAAACAAGCTAAATAAATATGTTCGAGCAATAGAGACATAGGACGCCGACTCCCTCAAACAAAAGATCCAAATTATTTGAGTTCGTTTGAAAATGTACCATTGAAATATGATTATGCGAAATACATACAGTAATATACTCTCTCCGTCCCATAATATAGAATCGTTTTTTAAGCTAACATAGCTGGAATAACATTCATATATTATAAGACGGAGCGAGTATCTTTTGTATCTAAATAGCTAGCGCCCACTAACTATTTCTCTCAAAATGCAAGCATGCCACATCATTGCAAAACACGCATGAGAAAAAGCCTACCCCACTATCATATGTCTCTCAACATGCAAGCATGCCATTTCATCCTGAAACATAGCGTAACGCTATCAAATATTTGCTGCTAGCGTATGGATGCGCCGGCAACTCCCCAACCCCGAGTGAAGCACCTGCCATACTACAAGCTACTTTTTTTTCTCCATCCTTTGTTGAACGATTATGACTTGCAAAACTCTTGCTTGCATTTTTAGGTGAAACTCTTTAGTGTTGATGACAATGGCTTCCGCTTGCCTTTCTCATGCATGGGCCAAAATCTTTTTTTTATTTCCCATTTATTTTCTTTCAGTTCGAGTGTTTTCTTATCTATACTGAACCAGTATATGGGCCAACTTTGGAGAGGTGATGAAGTCTAGCTACTGTCTAATTAGTCTTTTGATATAATTTTAGAGCAACTCTAGCAGACCCCGTATTCTCGCGAACCCACATAATTCCGGCGAGTATACGGGCTCGGCCTATTTTCTGGCCAGAACAGAGCATGTATACTCGTCCCGCACCCCCACCCCCACGCCCGCCAAGTCGATATCTACGGGTTTACAGGGGCAGATACGGGTCGAAACCCTATCCGCATGCCGCCGTGTTTCCCAGCGATTCCCCACTCACTCCCCCGCATTTCTCGCCGCTGGTGAGCCCTCTTCCGCCTCCAAACGCCATGTGGGGCCGTATGTGGAACTCCGGCCGCAGCTCCGGCGGCAGCGGCAACCCCGAGCACGAGTGCTGTGTTCGCGCGGATGGCGCGAGGAAGCGTGCGGCTTGGAAGTGGACAAACCAGGGCCTCGAGCCGCCGTCAAGACTCCTCCATCGCGAGACGGATGAGTACGACCGCCGGCACGAGCGGTCGCCCTCCTTGGCCGCGGGCTCTTCCTCCGCCGCGAGGGGCCCTTCCGGCGTGGCGCTTCTCCCTGTGAAGAGGGAGTGGTCGGAGGAGCCGAAGAACCGCGAGCTCGTCGCCGTCAAGTAGGAGGCGGAGGAGATCGAGCGCCAAGGCATCGTTGGGCCTGAAGATTTCGTGGCCGATGTCGACGCGGTCGCGGCCTCCATTGACAAATGGTGCTTGCACGAGGAGGCGGGGCGCCGGCGCCACGATGAGGAGGTCGAAGACCTCATGCTCAAGCAGAAGGCCGCGGCCAACCTTGCCGCAAAGGAGCAGAGGCAGAAGTTCATCGATCTCGTCAGCTCCAACGAGGAGGACCGAGCTCCTCCACCGCGTCGTCCTCGTCTGCGAGCTCTTCCATTTTGGTACATCGTCCTCGGCCTTGCCGCCGCGAGATTCCCCACCCCCCTCTAGTAGTAGCAGTAGAATGTAGTATGTATGATCGTGTAGTATGCGATAAACTAGTGTGTGATCATGTAGTATGTGATGAACTAGTATGGTTGCAATTTCTCCCCCGGAAGTTGTTTTTTTTTCAAATTATATAGTTTTATATACGGGGTCTACTCTACCACGCATGATTTTGACCCGCAAAACATATCTTTGTCGAACTGTAACGGCATTATACGGGGTCTGCTAGACATGCTCTTACAATCTTGCTACAGACTAGCAGTAGATTCTTGAAGTCATATGTTGTTGGGCCACACACATTCGGTGTCATTTTAGAACTGATCTACCTGAGTGAGATGGTTACTCTGAAAATATAAATATACACGTTATTTTAATTTTCATTTGTGCTTCTAATTGGGTAGTAGTGCTTTTTTTTGTGAGGAGGGTATTAGTAATGTCAGCTCCATCCCAGAATAATTAACAAAATAACTCGGTTCCCTAGATTGGTAAGCAATATACTCCTATGTGGACAAATACTCAAATAAGGCAACCTGCAGCTACATCGGACCAGACTATTGTTATTCCTTTTTCAGTACTATACCGCTTTCTTCTACATATCTGCAAACTATGTTCTACCTTCTGAACTCTCAACCAGTTCATCTGTCCATGTACAAAAAACACATAATCTATTATTTCTTTGTAGCGACCCGACCTCAGACGGTCAAGCCTCTGTGTATCCGTGCCATCCCTGGATCAGTATGCTGGCACACACAGTACATCAATGTATATATCAAAGTGCAATCACATGTATAAATAACGTAAAACTGATATATACCTCAATAGTCTCAGCGGAAACAAGTAATCGGGTGTGGAGTCCCATCAACGCCATCGGCAGGTTGAGTGTAGACCGTAACCCTGTACCGTATTCTTACTCGTCCGAAGAAAGTATCTGCAACATGATACGTTGCAGCCGTGTAGGTCAATACATTGAATATACCGGCAAGATCACAATAAAAGGACAGATGATAAAACTTTACTATATGCAATATGGCTTTGTGGCTCTGTATCTGAGTTTTGTTTGCGTAAAAGCTGATTTATTTTCCCTACATCAAAAGAATAAATGAAGTCTGTACTATGGAGTATTCTATCATGACATGGTTCCGCCAACCGATGTCTCATAGCCCAAAATCATCATAAGTTGCCCACAATTAAGTTATCAGTCCGGTGTTGAGAGTTCCGAGATAGATCCAAGTCCAGATGCTCAAATTGTCCGTAACCGGGGACACGGCTAATCAATTAGGTTTAAACCCTCTGCAGAGGTTTGTACACTTTACCCGCAAGATTCGATCCCTCTCTTTACGTTCTCGCACTTCAGAGTGTTTGAGAACAAGATGACCGAAACATGGTCTTCCAAAGAGTTCCTCTGACCATTGTCCGGTACTCAACCCATCCTACCGTAGTTCTACATCTGCTAGTACCGTCCCAGCCAGAGTCACAACTAAGGTCAACCAAGCCAGAGCCCATAATGACTTGCGGTTGCACAGGTAAGCTTCCGGGCATGAAGTATTCTTCCGTCTCTTTGAGTCTGGGTGAAGCTTTCCGCAAGATGTCATGGCGCTTCTCCATGCATCCCGGCCAGCCACTGGTTTCTCCAGGGTGCCCGTCAACCGTCCTTCACCCAGTAGTGTGTATTGAATTCTTGTCTTGATTCTTGAAGTCTTGAGGCCTTGAAGATGCAGTCCTTGCAGATTCTGTCATGGAGTTGTCGTCATTGACGTAGAGTCCTCCATCTTCACACCACTCTCGAGCACTCATACCAAGCCCCGTCTACTATAGCGTAGCATTAAAATAAATAACGTCCCGGGCTTGGTAACAGGGTGATGGGTTCCTACCTCATGCATACTACTCAACTACAAGGATTCAATAACACTACTGAGGGGTGGTTGCAAAGATGCCACTATATGCAATAAAACATAGGTATGAAAACATGGTCAAAGTGAACTTGCCTTGTTGACGATCTTCAAAACTAGGGTTTCAGAGTAGCAATCTTCGCACTCGGAAATTCTACCGAGGCAAACAATAACTATAATAAGCACATAGCATAACATCACTTAACACAATAACATAACAAAGTAACACACCAAAACCAACAAAGCAAAACCCAAAGGAAAACTTGAAGAAAAACAACTCAAAGTTTTCCTACTTCAAATAACAACAAAAATAGTTTTATATAACAAAAATTTCTTAACATCACCTAATCATGGTTTTATGTTAACTAAACAGAAAATATTTCATTAAGCAACTAGGAGCAAAAAGAATTAAATAAAAATCTATTATGAAACTCCTATTAGGCCTAAACCAATTTCTATTAAGAAAAATAAAATAAAACTTTTATTAATTATAAATAAAAGTTCATCCTATAAAGTGACAGAAACTATCCTGGAATAATCAATCACATGTTAAAAATAAATTTATTTACTAATTAAATTAATAGGAAAACAGTAGCTAGTTAATTAATTAGGATTAGCAAGATTCTGCTTAAAACTAATTATTTATTAATCCTAAAATACCCAAATTAGTTTCTATGGTTTGGCAATGTCAAAATAAAGTTGGGACAAAAGAATCATATAAAATAATTTTTCTAACTCAAGTTATAACAGATTTACTATTCTGACTAAAACTAAATTAAAGCAATTTTAATTAATTTTAACATAGCTAAATATATATTCTACAGAAACTACATAAAATTTTCAAACCAACAAAAAAAGAATGACCTAAAAATATTAAACAGAATAAAAGATATGAATTTTTCAAAACAGAAACTATTCTGTTAAAACAGAAAAACAGAAATAAAAGAAAAAGGCCTAATGGGCCTAAACTGTGCCCTGAGCGTAATATAGCCTAAACGGGCCTAGGGTTAAACTAAAATAACCTAACTAAAATAAACCGTAACTAACCGCCGAATCATGTTTTTATAAAGAAATACCCTTGGGTTCTAATTCACGCCGTCTGCTCGGGATCTAACGGCGGGGGGCTTCGGTGGCTTATCGGCATTCGACGGCGGCGGCGGGCGGGGCGAGGAGGCGCCGAGGGCTCCAGGCGGCCGGGAGGTCGGGGAGTGGCAGGCGGGTGGGGAGGTCGGGAGGGTTCGGTGGAGTCGATGGGGTCGGGAGGGCTAGGCGGCGACGGCGACGAGAATGGCGGCGGCGTGAGCTTGGGCCCGGTGAGCTCGAGCGAGAGGAGAGGAGGTCCGCGAGGGGCGGGGAATGGGGTGCGGGAGGGGTTTTATAGGGCGGGGCCTGTCGGGAAGGAAGGCGATCGGGGGAATCGGGATCCGGATCCCACGGGATCCGCGAGCGGTGGCGCTGCTCGGTGGCGTGGGCGAGGAGGAAGAAGGGGTGGGGTCAGGCGTCAGTGAGGAGAGGGAGGGAGCGAGCGGGTGGCCGGGCGAAAGGGTTTCGGCGAGGGGATCGGGCTGGCTCATGGCGCTGGTGGTGGCAAGGCCGTGGCTGGGGTGGCCGGGGCGGTCGGTGGGTGGACTCGGCGCTGGCTGGGCCAGGGGGCCTGGCTGGCGCCTGAGGGGGGGTTTTCTTTTTAAATTTTTTTTGAATAAAACAAAAACAGAGGTATCTTTTAAAATATAAATATTTTATATAGGACATATATATACCAAAATGATCAGAAAAAGATTTTCTACAACATGAACTATTTTTCAAGTTCAAATAAAATACACAAAAATTCTAATAAAACAAAGAGTGTTTCTGCCCTAATAAAATCCAATAAAATCATTTAAAATACTAAAATGACTTCAAATTTATTTTCTCCTAATTTTTCATTGAAGGAATCATTTTACCCTATTTCCATTTATTTATTTTAGGAGGAAAATAATTTGAATAAAGGCCAAATAATTCCAAATTTGAAAGGGGTTTCAAAATACTTTCCAATGACTTTCAATTTGGTTCTTTTAACTTCCAACTCATATTTCATATAATTTGAAGAAATCATTTTATCTTCCCTCATGAAAATCATTGAGTTGCATAAAGTTTTGAATTTGAAATATTCCCAAATGAAATTCAAATCTTTTTCCAAAACCCTTTTCATTTCAACATGGAAGAAGTCATGTCAACTTCACTCTAGGGTTTGGTGTTGCAATGGACTTGAGTTCATTGGGATCCAAAAGGCAAAGTGGAAAGTTTGGGAAAGTCATTTCATTCCTCTCATTCAACTTTCAAAAGTTTCAAATTCCACTCAACTTCACTCAATCAATCGACAAACAATCAGACAACAAGCATATTTATTTATTTAATATAACATTCCAAAATTTAGAATTTTGGGATGTTACAAACCTACCACACTTAAAATGAATCTCGTCCTCGAGATTCGAAGAGGCTAGCAAGAAAAAGGTTAGGGGTTGGGGGTCTCCTAGCAAATATTTTGGTCAGAAAGGTCAGGGGTGCTACCACACTTAAAACAAGGTCATGGTTCCAATAAACTCAGATACTTCCTCTGGAGTGTTGACAATGTATGTCTCTTCACATATCTTACAATAGCTCCTCTGTCAGAAGCATAGAGTTTTCCTCAGAATCTTGGGTCGGTTCGTCAAAGTTGAAATTTGTCCGGGACTAGATCCTCTTAGCTGATAGGCTCGTGTCCATTCTAGACAACTTTCGAAATACTCATGGTGGTCTAAAATTTATGGTTTCTCCTGCAGAAAACGGTCTAGGTTGAACCTCACCGTATAACCTACGATTGGCATCAGTTGCCTGTAAAGGGGTTCCGTCGTCCTACCATTCTATGGTTTTATGGCTTATCGCGTCGACACTCTTCAAAAGTTTTCAAGGCTCTCTGATTTCCATCAACATATGATAGTTCATGATAGAAGTCTTCGGTATGGGGGCCAATCCATCCCGTACTTGAATCATTACCACATACGTAAACGGTGAATCACGTATTCTAACACTTGGGCATACTCACAAGCATTGCAGAA
This sequence comes from Aegilops longissima, assembly GCA_021605205.1. Lineage (NCBI taxonomy): Eukaryota > Viridiplantae > Streptophyta > Magnoliopsida > Poales > Poaceae > Aegilops > Aegilops longissima. Next base: position 756,315,608 of record CM038682.1, on the reverse strand, counting down.
TTTCTCTTGTCCTCGAATTGGGTTCGAATAAGTCCATGGTTTCTGCAAGCCAAGCAAAACATCTATCGTTACTTCACCACTCTTAGGTTTTTGCGTAATCTCCTACGAAACGTATGCTGAGTGGATCACTGATTCCTCCAAATTTATTCCTTTATCAAGGTTACATCAGTTCCTTTCAAAATCCTGGGCCTGTGGGTTATGGCCCACTTCAACACTAGTGCAGCTTTAACTCATCCTTGGAGTAACTCTCTTGTTACACCTCCTTTAAATCCAGTAGTACTCTGTTTCTTCATACCATCATATCAAAAGCAAAATTCCAACTTATTTTGTCCAGCTTCCTTCTATGGACCGTCATGGATAACACATTTCTTTCTTCATTGAATCCTGTGGCTTTACGGAGTACTACGACACCAAAGAAAAATGCACTAGCTTATCCATAAATCTCATTATTATCATATCCACCTTTTATTACATCCTTAACCATTTTCGTAAATTCAAATTCCAAAAAGTACTTTGTTACAAATGCTGCCACCCACATGGTTTGGTATGGTCAGACATTACTTCCAACTTTATTTATTTAACCTCCTCGAGGTTTCTTCAGTCCCACTGGAATTGTGCGACATGTGCCTTGAAATCTTCAATCTTCTGTTTCATCGTGGTGGCCTTGAGCTTCACCTCCATCATCTCTGTATGTACCTCGCTTAGGTATTCCTGAGTATAACGGAGTCTTGCTTCAAGTATTTCTCCGATCTGGCGTATGGCTTCCATGGCTGCTTCACGAACAGCATCGAAGAAAGTTGCTTGTGGCACACGTGAAATGAAAAAGTACTGTCCCATCATCTTTGGGCAAACTCCTTTCAAATGGTGGAGGTGTACCTCCACATACCAAAGTTCCACTCCCTTTTGCATGAAAGGGTAGCCTTTGTAGACTGCATCTCCTTCAAGGTGAATATGCTTCATCATGTCCTTCAGGATCTTTGGGTAATCATGATCACTTGTCAGGGTCATGATCGTTTCCGGTCCTTTAAGGAAAGACTCGTAAAGGGTCGTCATCTGCAGTTGTGAAACAGAAATGATGCTCAGAATTAAGGTACTTATTTCCTAGGGCATACATTCATATCATCCAAACAGAACTTCAAACTCAATTTCCAATTTCCTGTTTATGCATCACAACTCACCTTCTTCCATGTTCATCAAGAATATTAATTTCCAAGATAAAATATGACAACTCCTTAAAGCTTGTCAGCATGTGACATTACAACTTTATTGAGTCATGAACTATTACAATCTCTGAGAAATCTATTACATAACTCAACTCATTGAGCTCATGAAAAGGAAATTGCTTTCTACTATTCTTATTATCCATATCAAAATTCCAACTACTCAACTCCAGCTTTCATCTTGTCGGGACATTTAATAGCATAATGTCCTTCCTCCTTGCAGCGAAAACAAATGACTTCCGACATGTCTCGGGGCTTCTTTGTGATTATGCGGGCTCCTTGGATTCTTGGCTTCTTTTCTGGGCATTTACTAGCGTAATGACCTAAATCCTTGCACCTGTAACAAGTGATATGACTTAGGTCCTTTTCTGCAAAAATTGCGTTGTTCTCGGGTTGCCTTCCTTTTCTCTTCCTGGATTTCTCTGTAATGATCAGAGTATCTATCTCCCGGGGGTCAAACTTCACTTCTGCGGTCGGGAAATATCCTGGATACTCCCTTCCTTCCTTGGTGCAATACTGTGAAAAATATCCTTCTTCTCCACATGAATAGCAGGCATTGGAGTAAAATCTGTTGAGGCCTTCTCCATCAGGGTCTTCAACACATTCATTCATTACTGGTTCTTCTAGATCTTCCTTGAGGGCTTCTTTCATTCCATCTTCCTGCTTCGGAATAGTTTGTTGCACCGTGGAGTAAATGTGACACTGCACCGGGTAGTGGGTGGTTCCTTCACACAGGAAGCAAGTCACCTAGCTAGTTGGGCATTCCTCAGCTGGGTGTTTCTCCTCACAATGAGGGCATCCATCTTTGTGTTCCTCCTGGGTGTGTCCTATTTCTCCGCAAATCTTGCAGGCACAAGGTTTACTTCTTGGTGCATCATTGTGTTTCCGGATAAGACGTGATTTCAACAGGGTCTTCTTGAATTCCTCCCAAGTTCTTGCTCCATTAAATCCCTGTATGGCTTGATGCATGTTCCACCAGGTTGCAGCACTTTCTGTAAAGTATTGAAGAGCATATTGAACCTCATATTTCCTTGAAACCAAATTGCTCCCGAAGTGATTTTCCATGTTCTGCATCCATAGCTCTGCCTCCGGCTGAGTCTTCGGTCCAGAGAATATCAGTCCAACTTCATTCATCATCTATGGGGTTCAAAAGTTTTGGGATGAGATATGAGAGAGGTGGGGAGGGATACACACACAATACAACAGTTTTTCAAGAAACGAGTTTTACTTTGTGGTTGTCAGAAAAACATCAAACAAATGACAGCTGACAAATCATCGTATCTAACGTAAGTGTATAACAGGGGTTTGGTCTTCTAAAGGTCTAATAATTCTTCAGATCCTTTCAAGTCTTCGGAGTCTTCAACTGTTCTAGCTTCTAATACATGGTGAAATCCTCTTTACTCTGAAGGGGTCATCAGTTCTCCGATATCAAATCCTTCTTGGAGCGTCTTCAGTTGATCCTCAGGGTGATCAAAGGATAAGGGGTATATTCTAACTATTTGAGGTGAGAGGGTCTATTTGATAAAATCAGAAAAGATGAGAAGTAAGAGTCTTTTTGTAAATAAAGTTTTTTGAGATATCCTGTCCTAGGGGCTTTTCCGGTTTCTAGGGTCACGTCCTACAGTCAACATGTGCTCTGATACCATTTCTGTAGCGACCCGACCTCAGACGGTCAAGCCTCTGTGTATCCGTGCCATCCCTGGATCAGTATGCTGGCACACACAGTACATCAATGTATATATCAAAGTGCAATCACATGTATAAATAACGTAAAACTGATATATACCTCAATAGTCTCAGCGGAAACAAGTAATCGGGTGTGGAGTCCCATCAACGCCATCGGTAGGTTGAGTGTAGACCGTAACCCTGTACCGTATTCTTACTCGTCGGAAGAAAGTATCTGCAACATGATACGTTGCAGCCGTGTAGGTCAGTACATTGAATGTACCAGCAAGATCACAATAAAAGGACAGATGATAAAACTGTACTATATGCAATATGGCTTTGTGGCTCTGTATCTGAGTTTTGTTTGCGTAAAAGCTTATTTATTTTCCCTACATCAAAAGAATAAATGAAGTCTGTACTATGGAGTATTCTATCATGACATGGTTCCGCCAACCGATGTCTCATAGCCCAAAATCATCATAAGTTGCCCACAATTAAGTTATCAGTCCGGTGTTGAGAGTTCCGAGATAGATCCAAGTCCAGATGCTCAAATTGTCCGTAACCGGGGACACGGCTAATCGATTAGGTTTAAACCCTCTGCAGAGGTTTGTACACTTTACCCGCAAGATTCGATCCTCTCTTTACGTTCTCGCACTTGAGTGTTTGAGAACAAGATGACCAAACATGGTCTTCCAAAGAGTTCCTCGACCACCGTCCGGTACTCAACCCATCCTATCGTAGTTCTACATCTGCTAGTACCGCCCCAGCCAGAGTCACAACTAAGGTCAACCAAGCCGAGCCCATAATGACTTGCGGTTGCACAGGTAAGCTTCGGGCATGAAGTATTCTTCCGTCTCTTTGAGTCTGGGTGAAGCTTTCCGCAAGATGTCATGGCGCTTCTCCATGCATCCCGGCCAGCCACTGGTTTCTCCAGGTGCCGTCACAAATCATTCACCCAGAGTGTGTATTGAATTCTTGTCTTGAGTCTTGAAGTCTTGAGGCCTTGAAGATGCAGTCCTTGCAGATTCTGTCATGGAGTTGTCGTCATTTACGTAGAGTCCTCCATCTTCACACCACTCTCGAGCACTCATACCAAGCCCCGTCTACTATAGCGTAGCATTAAAATAAATAACGTCCCGGGCTTGGTAACAGGGTGATGGGTTCCTACCTCATGCATACTACTCAACTACAAGAATTCAATAACACTACTGAGGGGTGGTTGCAAAGATGCCACTATATGCAATAAAACATAGGTATGAAAACATGGTCAAAGTGAACTTGCCTTGTTGACGATCTTCGAAAACTAGGGTTTCGTAGTAGCAATCTTCGCACTCCGGAAATTCTACCGAGGCAAACAATAACTATAATAAGCACATAGCATAACATCACTTAACACAATAACATAACAAAGTAACACACCAAAACCAACAAAGCAAAACCCAAAGGGAAAACTTGAAGAAAAACAACTCAAAGTTTTCCTACTTCAAATAACAACAAAAATAGTTTTATATAACAAAAATTTCTTAACATCACCTAATCATGGTTTTATGTTAACTAAACAGAAAATATTTCATTAAGCAACTAGGAGCAAAAAGAATTAAATAAAAATCTATTATGAAACTCCTATTAGGCCTAAACCAATTTCTATTAAGAAAAATAAAATAAAACTTTTATTAATTATAAATAAAAGTTCATCCTATAAAGTGATAGAAACTATCCTAGAATAATCAATCACATGTTAAAAATAAATTTATTTACTAATTAAATTAATAGGAAAACAGTAGCTAGTTAATTAATTAGGATTAGCAAGATTCTGCTTAAAACTAATTATTTATTAATCCTAAAATACCCAAATTAGTTTCTATGGTTTGGCAATGTCAAAATAAAGTTGGGACAAAAAGAATCATATAAAAATAATTTTTCTAACTCAAGTTATAACAGATTTACTATTCTGACTAAAACTAAATTAAAGCAATTTTAATTAATTTTAACATAGCTAAATATATATTCTACAGAAACTACATAAAATTTTCAAACCAACAAAAAAAGAATGACCTAAAAATATTAAACAGAATAAAAGATATGAATTTTTCAAAACAGAAACTATTCTGTTAAAACAGAAAAACAGAAATAAAAGAAAAAGGCCTAATGGGCCTAAACTGTGCCCTGAGCGTAATATAGCCTAAACGGGCCTAGGGTTAAACTAAAAATAACCTAACTAAAATAAACCGTAACTAACCGGCCGAACCGGCGGTTTTTATAAAAAAGAAATACCCCTTCGGGGTTCTAATCTACGCCGTCCGTTCGGGATCTAACGGCGAGGGGGGGCTCCGGTGGCTTACCGGCGTTCGACGGCGGCGGCGGCGGGCGGGCGAGGAGGCGCCGAGGCTCCGGGAGTCGGGAGGTCGGGGAGTGGCAGGCGGGAAAGTGGGAGGTCGGGAGGGTTCGGTGGAGTCGATGGGGTCGGGAGGCTAGGGCGGCGACGGCGACGAGAATGGCGGCGAGAGCTTGGCTCCAGCGAGCTCGAGCGAGAGGGAGAGGAGGTCCGCGAGGGGCGAGGGGGAATGGGGTGCGGGAGGGGTTTTATAGGGCGGGGCCTCGTCGGGAAGGAAGGCGATCGGGGGAATCGGGATCCGGATCCCACAGGATCCGACAGCGATGGCGCTGGCTCGGTGGCGTGGGCGAGGAGGAAGAAGGGGGGTGGGGTCGGGGCGTCAGTGAGGGAGAGGGAGGGGGTGAGCGAGCGGGTGGCCGGGGCGAAAGGGTTTCGGGCGAGGGGATCGGGCTGGCTCGCTGGCGCTGGTGGGCTGGCGCTGGGCCGGTCGGTGGGTGGACTCGGCGCTGGCTGGGCCAGGGGGCCTGGCTGGCGCCTGAGGGGGGGTTTTCTTTTTAATTTTTTAATAAAACTAAAACAGAGGTATCTTTTAAAATATAAATATTTTATATAGGACATATATATACCAAAATGATCAGAAAAATATTTTCTACAACATGAACTATTTTTCAAGTTCAAATAAAATACACAAAAATTCTAATAAAACAAAGAGTGTTTCTGCCCTAATAAAATCCAATAAAATCATTTAAAAATACTAAAATGACTTCAAATTTATTTTCTCCTAATTTTTCATTGAAGGAATCATTTTACCCTATTTCCATTTATTTATTTTTAGGAGGAAAATAATTTGAATAAAGTCCAAATAATTCCAAATTTGAAAGGGGGTTTCAAAATACTTTCCAATGACTTTCAATTTGGTTCTTTTTAACTTCCAACTCATATTTCATATAATTTGAAGAAATCATTTTATCTTCCCTCGTGAAAATCATTGAGTTGCATAAAGTTTTGAATTTGAAATATTCCCAAATGAAATTCAAATCTTTTTTCCAAAACCCTTTTCATTTCAACATGGAAGAAGTCATGTCAACTTCACTCTAGGGTTTGGTGTTGCAATGGACTTGAGTTCATTGGGATCCAAAAAGGCAAAGTGGAAAGTTTGGGAAAGTCATTTCATTCCCTCTCATTCAACTTTCAAAAGTTTCAAATTCCACTCAACTTCACTCAATCAATCAGACAAACAATCAGACAACAAGCATAGTTATTTATTTAATATAACATTCCAAAATTTAGAATTTTGGGATGTTACATTCTTCCTCTATCCATTAAATGCTACCCATTTATCAATTTTATACTCCTACATTGTTATCCAGAATAACCATGTGATGTAGCCATTCGATCAATAATATTTATTTATTTAAGCTACAAACTTAACAATTTTGTTTGAGTACTATATTTTTATTTGAACCTCAATGACCTTTGATGTAAAGATACGTAGCGTATTACTTTCATGGTGTCTTAGGCGATACTACTTTCAAGTGATATTCAATGAATATGAGACATATATGTATCTCAACTATTGTGTCATTGTTGTATATTTTTCATATGGTGCTGGATTTTAATTTTCTTCGTAGATAATACTACAATATCTCAAGATGTCCTTTAGAAATCCAGCAGCAACGCGCGGAGAATCGTCTAGTTTAATAAACATTTTACAACTATATAGTACTCAAGAAAATAAATTATAGGTATTTTTAGTTTTAACCTTTCATATTATTACTTCAAATGTTCATGTTTCATCCAACGAATCACATTGAGATATGTTGCAATATATTCCCGCAACAACTTCCGGGGTATCATTTAGTTTAACAAAGACATGGGTCAGTAATCCATGTTGATATGGGTGGCGCGTGTGTTATTTGATTTATTCATAAACTCCAGAGAAAAGATATATAGTAATATATCAAAAAATACCCCTTAGCATGGACCGGACGCAACATAACAAAACAGCATAGGCCCCCTATTTGGTTTGAGCACCACTGACAACATGCATACAAAAGTAGGGTGAGGCTGCAATATTTTAGAACAATATCTCTAGTCATTTCAATTTCCTTTTCTAGAACTGAAACCAGTTGGGTTTCTAGCTCTAAAATTGTTTGTTTGTTGACCAGAACTTGGATCAGAGAAACTATGTACATCTATGTGCTTCTTTTCTTCTTCAATGTCAGCCTATTCATAACCATGGACTATACGTGTTGATAACAGAAAGAACTTGTATTGCAAGTAACGTTTCACCATTAATTGGGCTAGCTGACAACTAAAAAGTACGGAACACATATCATTAGCGTAACAACCTGATACAATCCTATTATAGCAGTAGCTTTGATTTGCTCTAACTTTCAACAGAACAATGTCTGAAATTAGCTTTCGATCCCATGCAATCTTATTTTCTCATTTTCTAGAACCAAGTTTATGTTGATACGTTGGCAAGGTTACAATCTTGCTGAATACAGGGTCCAAGGAAGACCAGAACCTGGGAGATCAGGACACACAAAGGACAAGTATAAAAAGATTATTTTGCGGTTTGGTGGGCTGACACATTGGCTTTTTGTTTTTACATGAACTAAATCAAAAAAAGAAAAGACCCTACTAAGCTCCTGAATGTGCATAAGAACAAGATTGCAGCTCTGCTCGAAATACTAGCCGTACATAGGTTGACCAGCTAAAGAAATTAGTTACGATAATGACCTTCTCAGCATCAATCATCCGAAAGACGTGAACATAGTCCCGCTAGGCAAACCCTTCAGTGGTAACTCAAATTACCTCTTATTAACACAGCAAAATTGTGTTGGACTGGAGTGTATGTGCACCATTATAGGGAAGACTAACATGGTAAGCGTCCATGGAGCTCGGTTTTCAAAAATTCAAAATTTGTCAAATTTCATATTTTCTATGTTTAAAAAAATTCTAGAAAAATAATACAGATATACATGGAGGCATAACACACATGTGTGTAAATTTAGAGCAAAATACGTTGAAATGAGGGTTGTGCAAAAAAGACAAATCTGGGGTTTTTTAACACATGATACTATTCATCCTCCCAGGCCATTAATTTTTCTTTTTTGCGCAGGTCGCATTTGAACGTATTTCATCCTGAAATTTTACGTACATACACTCCATGATTACCTGCACAGCATTTTCAGATTTTTTTCGAAACCAAAAAGTTTGAACTTTGAAATTTTCAAAAAAAAAAAGACCTCCATGGAGGCCGAGAGTCAAAAGTCCATTCTCTTGAAAAAGTTCCTATATTACGGGACGGACGGAGTATTTATCAAAGACATGGGTCACTAATCCATGTTGATAGGGTGGCGCGTGAGCTATTTGATTTATTCATAAACTCCAGAGCAATTGGTACACGGTAATATATCAAAAAAATACCCTTAGCATGGAACGGACGCAACAAATAAAACAGCAGAGGCCCCCTATTTGGTTTGAGCACCACTGACAACATGCATACAAAAGTAGGGTGGGTGTTAGAATATGTAATGGGTCTAATGGCCTGGGATGGCGGTATAGCCCGTTAGTCTTAGGGTTAATTAGAGATAAAGATTGCTTGCTTAGGGGTCAAGTAAGCCTTGTTTGGGAGTTAAGTAAACCTCTCTATATAAAGAGAGGAGATGTATCAATCTAATCAAGCAAGAATTAAGAATCTATATAAAGAGAGGAGATGTATCAATCTAATCTCAAGCAAGAATTAAGAAGGAAATAACCTTCTCTCTTGCCCGGCCATGGGCAACAAGGGCCCCGGCCGGCCCTCTCGCGCCCTCCTTCTAGCAGCACCATAACAATTTGGTATCAGCTAGCTTCGGTTCGATCAGGTCTACACCGCCGCCCAACCCATCTCTTCCGTTGCCGGGATCCTCCGTCGCGCCCGTCCCCGCCGTCCTCACCCCGGCGGAGGTGTCTGGGGTGCTGCGGGACCTAACCCAGGCGGTCCAGGAGATCCACCTGTTCTTGGCCGAGTCCCTACGGGCCGCACTCGGCTACGCCGCCCATCGCCGCCACCGCGCCGCCATGGCTGCCGTGGCAGCCGCTGCACCAAGTGGCTTCCGCCGCGCTCGCGGCGGCTGCAGCTGCCATCCACCGCCCGCCACGGCTGCAGTGGCAGCCACCGCTCTGGCGGCCTCGCCCGCGCCCGGCGCCCGCCGCAGCAACCGCTGCCCAGGCGCCCGGCCGCGCTAGCCGGGAGCGCTGCAGCTGCCATCCACTGCCACCACCGCCCCGCCCTGGCTATAGTGGCAGCCGCCACTCCTGGCGGCCTCCGCCGCACCCGACGCTCCGCTGCAGCAGCCACCGCCGGTCAGCTCCGGCCCCGCATCGACCGCGCCGGCGGGAGTCCCGATCCAGCAGATCAAGTTCCCGCCGTCGCCGTCGTCATCACCGCTTCCTGCTTGGATCACTACCACTCTATCAGCCACGTGTCGGCGGCGGTGAGGCTGGAAGCTGCTGCGCGCGGCCTCCTAGCGCGTCGGCGTGTGCGGGAGATGCGTGGTCTACAGCTGCCGCTCCTCCCAGCTGCGTTTCGCCGCGCAAAGGACCTCGATCTCGCCCGCTGCGTCGGGGATCTTGGGCATGCTGTTTTCCCCGCGGGCAGCGACCTCAAAGTCTGCGACATCGGCGGTTGGGGGCGCACCCCTCCTCGTCATTCTCCATCGCAAGCCCTCCACTCTTTCCTGTGCAGTGCAGACCAACAACCATACACATGCACTCCTTTTGTCCAGGTGGTGTCCATGGAATCCAGGTGGCTGTACACGTGCACGTCCGACAAGCGGATGGTGTCCACTTTTTGTTAAGGGGTCCAAAATAAATTGTCCTAGTCCATTTCAGGTTGAGTGTAATAAAACAAGACGAGATGTAAAAGGCTTGTTTTTATGTGTTAGGTTTGTGTTGCGTCGAGTCATGGTTATAAGTTGGTTAGGCTGCAGCTCGAGGACAAGCCGCATGTCCCGGTGGGGTGTAGTGTTAGAGTATGTAATGGGCCTAATGGCCTAGGCTGGCGGTATAGCCCGTTAGTCTTAGGGTTAATTAGAGATAAGGGTCGCTTGCTTAGTGGTCAAGTAAGCCTTACTTGGGAGTCAAGTAAACCTCTCTATATAAAGAGAAGAGATGTATTAATCTAATCAAGCAAGAATTAAGAAGAAATTCCCCTTCCCTCTTGCACAACCGTGGGCAACAAGGCCCCCGGCCGGCCCTCTCGCGCCCTCCTTCTAGCAGCGCCATAACAGTGAGATTGCAAATTTTTAGAGCAATATCTATAGTCATTTAAAGGTTCTTTTCTCAAACTGAAACCAGTTGGGTTTCTAGCTCTAAAATTGTTTCTTTTGTTGACCAGAATTTGGATCAGAGAAACTATGTGCTTCTTTTCTTCTTCAATGTCAGCCTATTCATAACCATGGACTATATGTGTTGATAACAGAAAGAAGCTGTATTGCAAGTAATTTTTCACCATGGGTGGTCTAACCGTACCAGTTGATTTACCTGGGCTAGCTGACAACTAAAAAGTATGGAACGCATATCATTAGCGCAGGAACTTGATACAATCCTATACAGCAGTGGCTTTGATTTGCTCTAACTTTCCACAGAACAATGTCTGAAATTAGCTTTCAATCCCGTGCAATCCCAATAAGTACAAGGTTACAATCTTGTTGAATACAGGGTGCAAGGAAGACCAGGACCTAAGAGATCACCATGGGAGATCAGGACACACAAAGGACCAGTATGAAAAGATTATTTAGCGGTTTAGTTGGCTGCCACATTGGCTTTTTGTTTTGCATGAACTAAATCAAAAAAAGAAGACCCTACTAAGCTCCTGAATGTGCATAAGAACAAGATTGCAGCTCTGCTCAAAATCCTAGCCGTACATAGGTTGACTAGCTAAAGAAATTAGTTTCAATAATGACCTTCTCAGCATCAATCACCAGAAAGAGTTGAACATCATCCTGGTAGGCAAACCTTTCAGTGATAAGTCAAATTACCTCTTATTAACACAGCAACACCATTATAGGCAAGACTAACATGGGAAGTGCCCGGTGTCGCTTATTTTAAACTCTTTAAACCTAGCTATGCGAACAAAACCAACAAATAAGAGAATGTCTTTCTAGTCTTTTGAAGCAATTTTGTGTCAAAAGTAATCTAACAGCAGGATGAACATTATGACATTTCCTATCAACAGCATCATTGTGGCTGTGAAGTTCTGCTAATAAAATAACCTATTTAAAAGACAGAAAAAACATAGCACCAAAAGAAGTGATAATGTAATCATCCAAAGTGTATCACAATCTCCCGTTATCCAGAACCATTGGTATACCAAGACAAAACAAGTACACACAACAGAAGGTGCATTGAAACTTTGAATAACTAGTCCAAGAGTGAAATTAGTCGCAGTGCCCCCAGAACAAAACCAGCATTGCTCCAAACTTAAAAACATGCATACATCAGAGAAAGCAGGACCAAATTCAAGCAGACATACCATGCCCGCTGCTCCATAGCATAAATAAGACATCACTTGTGCAACGATTCTAGCTCCTCATATATAGCGGCACATATGGAAAATATGGTGGCTTGCCTTCTTCAAGATAGCAGATAACTTTAACGTGTCCATTGTCCATATCATAGCACGAATAGGACGTCACTTGTGCAACGATTGCAACTCTTCATATAGTGCCACATACGGAAAATATGCCTGCTGGCTATCTTCAAGATTGCATATCACATTAACTTGTCCACTATCCATATCATAGCACATGAATGTGATATCCTCCTGGGCCACAGCAAACAAGATCATGTCACATTCTGGATGAATTGCAATCCAATCGAAGTCCTCATCAAGGTATTCTATGTGTCGCCCTCCAAGCAAATGCGAAGTTTCGACGCTATGCTTCAGTATCCATTCTTTGCGGTCATAGTCTTTAAGAACATAAACTAGCAGGCGAACAACATTATCATCATCTGTTTCAAAACCAGCATAATGCAGGCAGCCCTGTGACAGCTGAATAAAACCAACATCCAGACTATCAGGAACACGGAAGTTAGTCCTTGCTCCCCACTCCTTGTCCACTGCAGCTAGACGACCGTCAGAACCATCAACAATGGCGCAGAAATGCAGATAACCATTAAGATAAACAGTTGACCGATCATTAGCGACATTACTAGTGACGCTCCATCTCTTTTCCTTATGAACCCAACTCCCGGTTTCAGATGAATAAACATGCACTCCGGTAATGCAGATATCCGCCACCGGCAACCAAAACAGATGGAAATGAGGGGACACGGCTGGATCAAAACACAAGCATGCATTAGCCACCAGGCCGGAATAGCCGCAGTACGGGAACTCAGCCCATTCCTCTGTGGCGGGATTGCACACAATGTACCGGAACACGTCGCCATGGTCGCCGGCACCATATGAGGAGCAGAGAAGGAGGCCGTTACAGCAGTCCATGACCTTGACCTGCCGGCGGTTGGGCAGGAAGGCGGGATGTGTGAGATGGCGGCTCCCCGAGACATTGGTGAAAGGAACACCTGAATCCACCAATTGATTCCCCTGGTAGAAGCCGGTCAGGGTCTGGGGGAGCTTCCGGCGGTAGTTGGGGTCGTTGGTGAGGCCGAGCCAGTGGTTGGAGACGCACTTGAAGCGGCAGAGCGACCTGGCGGGCATGCGCGAGAGGATCTCGACGAGGAGATCATCGGTGAGTCTCTCGGCCGCCATCTTGCTGCCGCTGGGAGGCGAAGAGGAGGACCTGCACACACAACGATGGAGAATAAGGTTAGGGGATCGGGTGAAGAAGCGAGAGGAAGGTCGCGATGATTCATGGCGATGCATACTCTACGTACCTGATGCGTCCGTCCTCCGATGGGCGAGATCGAGCAGTTGGGGTGGACATGGCGTGGCGGCAGGAGAAAGCTCCGGCGGCGCCGTCCAGCACGGGGGAGGGGACGGGGTGAGTGATGGCGAATGGGCAGGGGAGGGGATTCAAACTCACTTCTTTTTTGGCGAATGGGCCGTCGATACGTTTGTAGTGCACTGGGCTAAGAGCATCATATCCCGGTCAACGTCTTTGAGTCGTTCTTGAGGGAACCTGTAAAGCGGTCAACGTTAGAGCAGGGGATCTGATCTGCTTAGTGCCTCGCAATAGTTGTATAATGCTTTCAGATGACACGTTTTTGCAGGATCTGCTAGAGTTGCTCTAAACTGAAAGTGTCACAATTCCACGAATGTACCATCCTAAAAATCTCCTAAAAGATAAAATAAAATAAAAAAATAATATCCAAAAATATACTACGATTACAAAAGCTAGGAATTTAAACCCTTATGAGGCATTAGTGGTGTCGTCCACTCCGGTGGCTGGGAGGCCAGATCTGACCAGTGGGTAGAGTAGGCTGTCGAGGCGGAGCTTGTCTTTGGTGAGCATGACGGAGGCCGGGGAAGCAAGTAAGCTGGAAAGGGAAAGGCTTTTACATGGCGTTGTGCTGCTGCTTCACACTGCGAGAAAGATAGGATCAAGAGAACCAACGACAAAAGATATTCTTGATCCATCGTACCCCCTCCGTCCTGAAATATCTCTCATAAGGGGACAACATACTAAACATGAATTTTAGAATCAAACCCTTTTAATTTCAAATCTCAATCAGATTGCCCATCCCCCTGCTCGGGCTCATCCCAGCAGCATTCCGCAGCTCAGGGTGACGCCCTCCCAGCGAGCTCGGGCTCCTCCCACAAGCTCAGGGCGCCCTCCCAACGGGCACCATAACTCCTGCAACATGCCCTCACAGTAGATCTGTTGCTTAGTCGCGCTCCTCCTCTGCCTGGGCACGCTCCAGCTCCTTCTGCCTTGGCACACATCAGCTCCAGCATGCTCCAGCTCCTCCGCTAGGGCACTGCTCCTCCTCTCCAGCGCGAGCCTCTACCCCCAAGCTGCAGCTCGAAGAGATGCCCGATTTGAATTTGACTCCTTTGCAGGAGGAGGAGGATCAGCAGAATCATGAAGATCTGCAAAACAAAGAAGATGACCAGGCAACAGGTAATTTAACCAAATTTTACTCCGAAATTTAACTTGCCACTTGCCATGAAAAAGATTATGTACACAAAATTTTACTCAAGAATTCTTGACACTGAATTTTACTCCAGAATTTAACTTGCCACTGAATATAACATAATTTTAATCCAAAACTAAGAAAAGGATTGCCACGAAATTAACTAAATTTAACTTGACTCGGTGTTTTACAAATGAAGCATTGCTACAACTGAATTGAGTCAAGTGTTGCCACAAACTGAATTCATATGTCAAGTGCAGTTGACACTTGCTATTTAGACACTTGACACTAAATTAGATACTTGACATTTTTTATTCATTGCTACAAACTGAATTTAAACACTTGACACTGAATTCAAATGTTTTTGTTAAACACGTACTTTCCATAAGTTCCGTCAAGTGTTGTTGTTAGACACTTGACACTGAATTCGGTGTTGTCAAATTTAGTCTAGTGAATCCAATGTATAGTTTGTCGGCAACTTAGTCAATTCAGTTAAGTTTGCAAACTGAATTTTTGGTTGGAATGCATGATGAATTATAAAAAAAATCAATTAAAAATGTTTGTGTACTCCTAAATTCATTGCCATTTTCCTATCTTGTTAATCAAACATGTCATGTTGAATGTGAGTCAAATCATTTTACGGTTGGAATCTTAGTCATGCATACACGTCCAACAATTACAATGCATGTATGATGGAATAAAACTGGTTTATACATGCATACTTCAATAGTGCAGCATATATCACCAAAGCCCTAAACAAACAAAGGAATTTGAGCTTTTAGGGGTTTCACTTCAAAACATATTTTGTGAATTCCCTAAGTTTTCTCCCTTTTCTTTCTCATGTTTTGGACCATATTAAGATACTTCCATAATAGCCTAATCAGGAATCTTGCTAATCAAACATTGCCACTTTTATTATTAAACAAAATATAAACAAATTCAATTAAAAAATGTTCTTGTACTCCTAAATGATTGTGTATTTAGTCAAATTCAGCTAAACTTGCAGTATAGGGAATATTCATTTTTCATGAGTAGGACATTTAAATTCATCAATGTTCTCATGCATCAAATCAAAATTTCAAAGTCTTAAGTATTTTAAGTGTTCGACAAAGTTTGCATTTTCATTTTCATGATCTAGTACTACTTGTAATAGCTAGTTGACTTCTTGCTCCTTTTCAACAAGAGAGGACATGTTCTAGGATCTCAACTTCAGTCCTCCAAGAGATCATCAAGAAGCAATTCATCAGGAGGAAGTAGTTGATCAAGGGGAAGCAATAAGAAGAAATGCAGTAAACCTGGCAAATGAGCAAAGATTTGGTGTTTATTTTGCTTTGAGAGTAATCAAGAACATACATGGAGATATTTGCCCAGAGGACAAGCAGCTCGTTGCAAGCCTGTTGAATATGAGTGTATGAATTATTGAAAGAATATAGTTAGAAGCAACTCAATAGCTTGTAGAAGGCCAAGAAGCATATGCCTCAAACAGAAAGAAGGGTAGAAGTGGACGAAAGAGGAAAGATCTGGATTTGTCGAGGATATCGACAGTCCCACTCAACAAAAGGAGGGCAGTTCGAGCTCTAGCAAGGTCTCTGGGTGTTCCCCGCTCGACCCTACACGGGAGATTCCAGTTGGGTGAGATGAAGGGCATCACTAGCTAGTACCGTGAAACCTTTCCTCAAGACAGATAATAAAATTGCAAGATTAAAGTTTTGCATCTCCATGCTCGATGAGCATTAGATCTCAACTCCCCATCCTCTTTTCAAGACAATGACATACATGGTCTATATCGATGAGGAGTGGTATGATATGACAAGAGAGAAGAACACCTACTATTTACTACCAGAAGAACCTAAACCTGTGTGCACCATGCAGAATAAGAATAGCATTTGGAAAGTCATGTTTCTCACTGTTGTGGCCAAGCCAAGATGCAATGACGATGGAGATATCACATTTGAGGGCAAGATAGACACTTGGGCCTTTGTCCAAGAGACTCTGGTTGTTAGAATGAGTCAAAACAGAGAAGGGGATTTAAAGAACTAAAATCAGTGAGAGTGACCCGACCTCTGTCATCAGGGATTATCTATGCAACAAAGTGATCCCTGCTTTCCAAGAGGAGTGGCCCGATGAATATATCAGAAGAATCATCTTCATTCAATAGTATAATGCAAAAACCACGTGTTTTGCCTAGTGACGAGGGTTTTTGAAAGGCTATAGCACCGACGGATCTGTAAATTCGGTTGTTGCAACAAACCAACAACCCTAAAATGAAAATTTTAGACCTCTGCTTCTTCAGTTCACTTCAGTCCTTGGCTTATTGCAGATCACCTAGAAATATCAAGGAATTGGTAGAATCTAGGTTTGAATGAAGAGTTCCAGAACGACGGGGTCGATAAGCATTTTAGAAGCATTATGACATGGCAGGCGGTTATGGTTGAGATTATGAAAAATAAAGGAGGAAATGAGTATAAACTCCTGCATTTGCCTAAAGACCACCGTCTGAATGAAGGATTGCTAGCAATATTTTTATATTGCGACGCTCAGCTAGTTGTTGCGACGTAGGATCTTATAGGAGAACGACAATAGAGGGGACAAAGAAAAGGAAAGGATTGCATAGAGAAAGAAAAAGAAAGAAATGGAGTATGTAAGTCCTTGCATGTCTTGTGTGTAATCCTTGTATATCAACTCCTTGTGTATGTTTATAATGGTTTGGACGATCTATGTGTTTTGTGTGTCTGTGAAAAGAAAGGGAACACTACTAGGGAAAAGCCTAGCAGTAGCGCGGGTTTCTGGCCTATCAGTAGCGCGAGTAACTGTGCTACTGCTACGGCGCTATAGCTAAAGGTTAGCAGTAGCGTTTGTTGACACACGCTACTGCTATATCTACTTAGTAGTAGCGCGTCCGGCAACAGCCGCTACTGGTAATTACTAGTAGCGTGTCTCACTGCCCGCGTTACTACTATTATTCCGTATTCTATTTCTTTTTTATTTTACGTCGTATTCATACACCTTTATACAAGTTTTCATACGGTAGCAATTTAGAGATTGTTTTTATATTATAATGAGTTATTAAATCACTAGGTGAAAGAACCGCGGATTAGTTTCAAGTGGATGGATCCTAATATGTGGTTCTTTCACCCAATGATACAATAACTCATCATCATCATATTAATATAAAAACTCTTGCATCATATCATCACCAACAACACTAGCTAATAATCATCATAGTTATTACCACCAACACTATTTAATCATCATAGTCATATTGTAACTATCTAATCACCACCAACACTAGCTAATAATAATCATCATAGTCATCACCACCAACACTCATTCTAGCTAGCTAATCACTTCTGCTGCTCTCTCTGAGGTAAAATAGCATAGAACATGTGTAGCACTCCTGATTCATCATATTGGAGCATGCAGATGAACCTGTCTCCTAATTGTGGGTTGCGCTTCTGATTGCCGCCCTGATAGCCCACAAGTATAGGGGATTAATTGTAGCCTCTTTCGATAAGTAAGAGTGTCGAACCCAACGAGGAGCTAGAGGTAGAATAAATATTCCCTCAAGTTCTATCGACCACCGATACAACTCTACGCACACTTGACGTTCGCTTTACAAGTATGAAACTAGAAGTACATTGTAGGTGTTTTTGGATAAGCTTGCAAGAAAGTAAAGAGCGAGTAAATAAAAGCTAGGGGCTGTTTAGATAAAGACACAACTAAATTAGTAAAGAGCTTTTTGTTACGAGAAAGTTATTTGTCCCTAGGAAATCGATAACTAGACCGGTAATCATTATTGCAAATTTTATTTGAGGGAGAGGCATAAGCTAACATACTTTCTATACTTGGATCATATGCACTTATGATTGGAACTCTAGCAAGCATCCGCAACTACTAAAGATCATTAAGGTAAAACCCAACCATAGCATTAAAGCATCAAGTCCTCTTTATCCCATACGCAACAACCCCCTTACTCGGATTTGTGTTTCAGTCACTCACGCAACCCACAATAAGTGAATCATGAACGTATTGCAACACCCTACAGCGGGAATCCCTCACGCTTGCGCGACACGAAGAGCACCATAGGACAGCACCAATAATAAAACATGCAACTCAAACCAATCTTGATCATCAAATAGCCCATAGGACAACACAGATCTACTCAAACATCATAGGATAGCCATACATCATTGGGAAATAATATATAGCGTTGAGAACCATGTTTAAGTAGAGATTACAGCGGGTAAGAGAGAGGTTACACCGCTGCATAGAGGGGGGAAGAGTTGGTGATGATGGCGGTGAAGTTGTTGGTGAAGATTGCGGTGATGATGATGGCCCCCGGTGGCACTCCGGCACCACCGGAAGCGAGGGGGAGAGAGCCCCCCTCCTTCTTCTTATTCCTTGACCTCCTCCCTAGATGGGAGAAGGGTTTCCCCTCTGGTCCTTGGCCTCCATGGCGTGGGAGGGGCGAGAGCCCCTTCGAGATTGGATCTGTCTCTCTGTCTCTCTCTGTTTCTGCGTTCTGTTTGCTGCCCTTTCACCGTTTCTTTTATATCCGGAGATCCGTAACTCTGATTGGACTGAAACCTTCGCCGTGATTTTTTTACCAAAAATTAGCTTTCTTGCGGCTGAAGAAGGGCATCAACCGCCTTACGGGTGGCCCACGAGGGTCAGGGGCGCGCCCAGGGGGGCAGGGGCGCCCCCTGCCTCATGGCCACCTCGGGCTCCGTCCGTTTTTAACCCGTTTGGATTCCGTTTGATATGGGGTTTCTGCGAAACATAAAACATGCAACAAACATGAACTGGCACTGGGCACTGGATCAATATGTTAGTCCCAAAAATAGTATAAAAAGTTGCCAAAAGTATATGAAAGTTGTAGAATATTGGCATGGAACAATCAAAAACTATAGATACGACGGAGATGTATCAGCATCCCCAAGCTTAATTCCTGCTCGTCCTCGAGTAGGTAAGTGATAAAAAAGATAATTTTTGATGTGGAATGCTACCTAGCATAGTCTTGATCATATGTCTAATCATGGCATGAATATTAAGACACGAGTGATTCAAAGCAATAGTCTATCATTTGACATAAAAACAGTAATACTTCAAGCATACCAACCAAGCAATTATGTCTTATTGAAATAACATAGCCAAAGAAAGCTCATCCCTACAAAATCATATAGTCTGGCTATGCTCCATCTTCACCACACAAAATATTCACATCATGCACAACCCCGATGACAAGACAAGCAATTGTTTCATACTTCTGACATTTCTCAAACCTTTTCAACTCTCACGCAATACATGAGCGTGAACCATGGACATAGCACTATAGGTGGAATAGAATATGATGATGGGGGTTATGTGGAGAAGACAAAAAAGGAGAAAGTCTCACATCAACGCGGCTAATCAACGGGCTATGGAGATGCCCATCAATTGATGTCAATGTGAGGAGTAGGGATTGCCATGCAACGGATGCACTAGAGCTATAAGTGTATGAAAGCTCAAACTGAAACTAACTGGGTGTGCATCCAACTTTCTTGCTCATGAAGACCTAGGGCATTTGAGGAAGCCCATCGTTGGAATATACAAGCCAAGTTTTATAATGAAAATTCCCAGTAGTATATGAAAGTGATAACTCAAGAGACTCTCTATATGAAGAACATGGTGCTACTTTGAAGCACAAGTGTGGTAAAAGGATAGTAACATTGCCCCTTCTCTCTTTTTCTCTCATTTTTTTGTTTTCTTTTTTTTGGGCCTTCTCTTTTTTTGGCCTTTCTCTCCTTTTTTATTTTTTATTATTTTTTTCGTCTGGAGTCTCATCCCGACTTGTGGGGGAATCATAGTCTCCATCATCCTTTCCTCACTGGGGCAATGCTCTAATAATGAAGATCATCACACTTTTATTTACTTACAACTCAATATTACAACTCGACACTAGAACAAAGATATGACTCTATATGAATGCCTCCGGCGGTGTACCAGGATGTGCAACGATCTAGCGTAGCAATGACATCAAAAAACAAACAAGCCATGAAAACATCATGCTAGCTATCTTACGGTCGTGCAAAGCAATATGACAATAAATGCTCAAGTCATGTATATGATGATGATGGAAGTTGCAGGGCAATATATCTCGGAATGGCTATGGAAATGCCATGATAGGTAGGTATGGTGGCTGTTTTGAGGAAGATATAATAAGGCTTATGCGTGACAGAGCGTATCATATCACGGGGTTTGGATGCATGATACGTCTCCAACGTATCTATAATTTTTGATTGCTCCATGCTATATTATCTACTGTTTTGGGCAATATTGGGCTTTATTTTCCACTTTTATATTACTTTTGGGACTAACCTATTGACCGGAGGCCCAGCCCAGATTTGTTGTTTTATGCCTATTTCAGTGTTTCGAAGAAAAGGAATATCAAACGGAGTCAAAACGGAACAAAATCAACTGGAGAAGTTATTTTTGGAAGGAAAGCCACCGGATAGTCTTGGGCTCTACGTCAGAAGATACGGGAGCTGGCCACGAGGGTGGGGGGCGCGCCCCCTGCCTCGTGGGGCCCCCGTAGCTCCACCGACGTACCCCATGCACCCATATATACCTACGTATCATAAAACTTCCAGAACAGAAGATAGATCGGGAGTTCCGCCGCCGCAAGCCTCTGTAGCCACCAAAAACCTCTCGGGAGCCCGTTCCGGCACCCTGCCGGAGGGGGAACCCATCACCGGTGGCCATCTTCATCATCCCGACGCTATCCATGACGAGGAGGGAGTAGTTCACCCTCGGGGCTGAGGGTATGTACCAGTAGCTATGTGTTTGATCTCTCTCTCTCGTGTTCTTGATTTGGCACGATCTTGATGTATCACGAGCTTTGCTATTATATTTGGATCTTATGTTTCTTCTCCCCCTCTACTCTCTTTTAATGAATTGAGTTTTCCCCTTGAAGTAATCTTATCGGATTGAGTCTTTAAAGATTTGAGAACACTTGATGTATGTCTTGCCATGCGTATCTGTGGTGAAAATGGGATATCACGTGCCACTTGATGTATGTTTTGGTGACCAACTTGCGGGTTCCGCCCATGAACCTATGCATAGGGGTTGGCACACGTTTTCGTCGTGATTCTCCGGTAGAAACTTTGGGGCACTCGTTGAAGTACTTTGTGTTGGTTGAATAGATGAAATTGAGATTGTGTGATGCATTTCGTATAATCATACCCACGGATACTTGAGGTGACATTGGAGTATCTAGGTGACATTAGGGTTTTGGTTGATTTGTATCTTAAGGTGTTATTCTAGTACGAACTCTAGGGCTGTTTGTGACACTTATAGGAATAGCCCAACGGATTGATTGGAAAGAATAACTTTGAGGTGGTTTCGTACTCTACCATAATCTCTTTGTATGTTCTCCGCTATTAGTGACTCTGGAGTGACTCTTTGTTGCATGCTGAGGGATAGTTATATGATCTATCTATGTTATTATTGTTGAGAGAACTTGCACTAGTGAAAGTATGAACCCTAGGCCTTGTTTCCTATCATTGCAATAACGTTTACGCTCACTTTTACCATTATTTACCTTGTTGTTTTTTTAT
Source organism: Aegilops longissima (assembly GCA_021605205.1). Taxonomy (NCBI): domain Eukaryota; kingdom Viridiplantae; phylum Streptophyta; class Magnoliopsida; order Poales; family Poaceae; genus Aegilops; species Aegilops longissima. The sequence continues at coordinate 756,293,706 of CM038682.1, read as the reverse complement.
TTCAGATTACAAAAACCTATATCTACTATCCATATTGCACTTGTATCACCATCTCTTTGCCGAACTAGTGCACCTATACAATTTACCATTGTATTGGGTGTGTTGGGGAAACAAGAGACTCTTTGTTATTGGGTTGCAGGGCTGCTTGAGAGAGACCATCTTCATCCTACGCCTCCCACGGATTGATTAACCTTAGGTCATCCACTTGAGGGAAATTTGCTACTGTCCTACAAACCTGTGCACTTGCAGGCCCAACAACGTCTACAAGAAGAAGGTTGCATAGTAGACATCAAGCTCTTTTCTGGCGCCGTTGCCGGGGAGGCTAGGTAAGTTAAGGTATATCTTTAGATCTTGCAATAGAATCATTTTGTTTCTTGTTTTAGCACTAGTTAGTCTATAAAATAAAATTACAAAAAAATGGAATTGAGTTTGTCTCATACGCGTCACCTTTTTAATATCTTTTGTGAGAATGATGGAAAGGAAAATTGTGCCAAAGTGCTAGAAGAAGAATTACATAGAATGCTTGGCATGAAATATGTGAATGATGAGCATGATTGCAATGTTGTTAGTACGAATTCCTTGAATATCCATGATGCTAATGATATGCAAAGCCACAAGCTTGGGGAAGCTATGTTTGATGAAGATGATATTTTTTGTCCCCCAAGCTTTAATGAGCAAATTTACTATGATGAAAGCATGCCTCCTATCTATGATGATTATTGTGATGACACATATGCTTTAAAGAATAATGATAACCATGAAACTTGTCCTCTTGATCTTAATTTTCAATCACATGATAGTTATTTAGTAGAGTTTGCTCCCACTATTATTTATGAGAAGAATTTTGCTTATGTGGAGAGTAATAAAATTTCTATGCTTGTAGATCATGAAAATAATGCTTTAGGTGCTGGTTATATTGTTGAATTCATTCATGATGCTACTGAAAATTATTATGAGAGAGGATCATATGCTTCTACATATTGCAATAATATCAAGTTTCCTCTCTATGTGCTTAAAGTTTTGAAGTTATGATTGTTTTGCCTTCCTATGATAGTTGATTATTGTTCCCATAAGTTGTTTGCTCACAAAATCCCTATGCATAGGAAGTGGGTTAGACTTAAATGTGCTGTCATATTCTTCATGATGCTCTCTTTATGTTTCAATTCTTATCTATTATGTGAGCATCATTGAAATCATCATGCCTAGCTAGGGGCGTTAAATGATAGCGCTTTGTCGGGGAAGCTGATCCACGAACACCTATGGGACCGGCGGACCGAGCCCCTTTCGGTTCGGCTGGGGCGGAGATCGCACGAAGAGCAGATCGAGGCGAAGCACACGAGCAGTTTACCCAGCTTCGTAGCTCTCCGGAGAGATAACACTCCTACTGCTGCATGTCTGAGTGTATTGAGTTCTTGCTAGGGAGCGCTGAGTGCTACAGTACACATCAGCTGCTAACGAGACCTAGCGTGAGTGTTTTCTGCCTTCAAACCTTTCGAACCCCCCTCTACGTTGCGCATGGGCCTCCTTTTATATGCTCAAGGGTTCTCCGACAGGTTTCCTCCATTCCTCAGCACGTGCACACTTGTCGGCCAGGGCATATAGCTCACTGACGTCTCTGATCTTGCACATAGCCATCTCCTCCCGCATCCTGCGGTTTCGCACGTTCTGATGGAACGCGCTGATTACCGCGGCAGGGTGGACATCTAGGATGTTGTGCTGTACACGGCTGAATCTCTGAATGTACTTGCGCAGGGGCTCTCCTTCCTTCTAGGCGAGCAGATGAAGGTCGCTCTCTTGGCCATGAGGCTTGTGGCCGCCTGTAAAGGCGCCGACAAACTGATGGCATAGATCTGCCCAGGAGGATATGGAGTTGTCCGGCAAGTGCATGAGCCAGGATCTGACATTGGGTTTGAGTACCAGCGGGAAGTAGTTGGCCAGGATCTTGTCGTCCCGCCCCCCGGCAGCTTGCACCGCGATGGTGTAGATGCTGAGGAACTCCGACGGATGCGTCTTGCCGTCGTACTTCTCTGGTACGTCTGGCTTGAAATTCTTCTTGCTGGGCCACTGGACTTGCCGCAGCTCACGAGTGAACGCAGGGCAACCTACATCACAGACGGAAAGTCGCCTGGTTCCCCGACGCATGCATGTCGACAGAGGGCCCAGCGCTGGTCGGATTGACGCCGCTTCTCTTGGCGCCGATGCGAGTTCGAGCGTCTTCTTGCTGTCGTTCGTGAAGAACTTGGCGCTGATCGCGACGAGCTCGTGGATCCGGCGACGCCGTGGAGTCGCTGTCGAGGTGGATCCGGCGAGTCGGCGATCTTGGCCTTCGGGTGGAGAGTGCATGGTGGTTGCACCCGCGGTTTCGCCGCCACCGCTCGTGCTCGGCAGTCCTGCCGCTGCAGCGGCGTAATCGGCTGCCGCGAGTGTCGCCGTTGGCAAAGCCGATGAGACTCTGAATGGTGGCCTCCATTCATCGACCTTGTCTGCCGTTGGAGGGTAATCCAGAGCAGTTGAGCTCGCCAAAGCTTCGCTGGAGTGGTGGGTGGCGATGGCGAGCGGCGCGAGGAGCGGGATATGCTCGGACTTCTAACTATGTTAGAAGGAGCAGTATCCCGTCCAGGCGACCGTGCCTCGCTCGTGCCAGCCTATTGGCGTGCATGCTTGTCTTGAGCACCCCGAAATCCACCAGCTCGATCTTGGTCCAACGAACGCATGGCACTGTGAAAACCATGACGTTGTCGGTCCCGTGCCTCTTGAGATGGGCACGGTGCATGTACGGACGCCGAGGTCTGCGCAGCCTTGTCCTTGGACTTGGCAGCACCGTGGGCTCCCTCGTCGACGCCCGTTCTTCCGCCGGTGTCTACCCCATCGACGTGGACGGATCCGCTGCCGCCGAAGCCTTCTTCTTCGGTGGCATGTTGATGAAGAAGATGAAGATTTGGCTCGTGTGAATGCCGGATATGGTTCACACAATCTCGATGCCCCCTACCTGGCGCGCCAAAGATGTCGGGGAAGCTGATCCACGAACACCTATGGGACCGGCGGACCGAGCCCCTTTCGGTTCGGCGGGGGGCGGAGATCGCACGAAGAGCAGATTGAGGCGAAGCACACGAGCAGTTTACCCAGCTTCGGAGCTCTCCGGAGAGATAACACTCCTACTGCTGCATGTCTGAGTGTATTGAGTTCTTGCTAGGGAGCGCTGAGTGCTACAGTACACATCAGCTGCTTACGAGACCTAGCGTGAGTGTTTTCTGCCTTCGAACCTTTCGAACCCCCTCTACGTTGCGCATGGGCCTCCTTTTATATGCTCAAGGGGTCTCCGACAGGTGGCAACGTAGACAAGGGTAAAAATGGAAAAGGAATTGCGGTTGGTACAGCTACCTGTACAGTGTATCATACCTAACCCTGACGGCAGGGGACAAAGGCATTAAATGCCCGTCTACGTCGCCCAAACAGTGCAAACAGGGACCGTCAGGGGCGCCACCGCTTGCCACAATGGCAATCTTGTCATTGCGTCGCTTGCCGCACGCGCTCGCTGGCAAGACAGCCTCTTGCCACGCTACCGAAAGGTCCTGTGGTGACACGTTAGTGGATGTGCTGGAGCGCAAGTACAGATTAGTAGTTTACGCGGCAAGCGTCTTGCATGTCGTTGTCTTGTCGCGTCCGGAAGCTAGTCGCTCGCTGGCCTTGCCGGGCGCGCGCGTCGTGTCGGCAAGTTCCTTGAGAGGCCTTGTTGGCCTTCCGGCAAGCTCCTCTTGCCGGGCCTTGTCTCCTTGGCTTGAAATGCCTTGGTTGGCCTTCCGGCAAGCTCCTCTTGCCGGGGCCTTGTCTCCTTGGCTTGAATACTTTGTTCTTGAATGGCTCCAAAGGAACCACGGAGGACCTTGGCGGTCACCCGGCAAGCCTTGCCGCGGGGTGCTGCAACTGCCCGTGCACAAGTTCGGGATACTAGGGTACCCCTACTCTAGTACACCGACAGGAGCCCCCGGGCCTGGGCCACACGGTGCCGAGCGCTGTTGGGCCAGGCCCAAAACAGGGCACGGGCACGCGCGGCCTGGGTTACGCCATAACTCACTCCGGACCCACCACGTCCTCCACGAACGGCACGCGTCGAATGCGGCGTCGTGGGAGAGATCGTGGGTGGTTTCTTTATTCGGAAAGGCGGAACGTCCGCCCCCTCCCTCTTTATAAGCAGGGGAAACAGGGGCAGTTCGCCCACCTCGCCGATTGCTTGTCCAATCTCGAAAACCTCCGCCGCTCCCCCCCTTCTTCCCAAGGCTGAAAAGAGAGCAGCGCTCCGCCCCCCATCGCCACCAGCATCACCAACGCCGTCGGTCTCCCCCACCACCTCCGCCATGGCTCCGAAAGCCGACAAGGGGAAGGCCGTGAAGTCGGCCTAGGCGCAGCGGCTCGCGGCGATGCGAAAGGAGCGGGCAATCTTCCCCCCTCAGCTCGCCGCGAAGGATCTGAGGGAGTACTACTACCTCTTCTGGTCGACGGAGACGCGGGCGCATCCGCGCACGAAGGTACTCCCAGCTGCTGCTTCGGAACTGTATCCGAACGGATATCCCTTCTTTGCTCTGTTCTTCTACTGCGGGCTCTGCCCGCCTTTCTCTGAATTTTTCTGTGATATCATGAACACCTACGGGTTCCGCCTCCTTGACTTCACCCCCAATGCCGTTCTGACCATGGCAGTTTTCGCACATCTCTGCGAAAACTTTGTCGGAGTCTATCCAAACGTAGCTCTTTTCCGCCACTTCTTTATGCCCCGAGTTGAGAGAGGGGAGCCTCTTGCTGGCGGAATCGCTTGGATCTCGAGGATTGGCAAGAAGGAAGCTTATCTGGAGGGAGAGCTCCGCAGCAAGTGGGAGGAATGGAGGGCAGACTGGTGCTGGATTGTTGAGGAGAACCCGCAGCCATTTACCGCCCAGCGCCAAACCCCAACGATTGGAGCAACGTGGCCCCAGAAGACGCTAAGCTTGCCGAGCTCACCGTAGGCACCGTTGGCGCAGACTTTCTTCGTCGCCGCATCGCCCCCTTGCAGGAGAGGAGGAGACCTGCCTGGGAGTTCCAGAATGCGGCGGATATCATGAGGCTGCGCTCGGGCCTTAATTTCAACTTCACTGTCCTGGAACTGGACGCGATGCTCTTGGAACTGTTCAAGCCCGATCCTGATCAACCCGAAATGTTCAGGTTGCCGAGGGGTGTCGTTCCGCTGTGCAACAATTCCTCGCTCGACCGCATCCGTGCAATGATGCCGCTGTGCGACTCACATGGAATTGTCCCGACCTGGCAAGAGCCTGCAGATGACGTCGTGCGGGGGTTCTTTGACGGCCTGGTAGAAGTGCCGGTCCGCCCCGATGAACAGAAGAGCCTCACCCGTGACACCACCGATGATGAGATGCAGCGCATCACCACCAGGTTGGAAGAGACGGCAGCAGCCGCTGCCGCGGGCGAGTTCGGATTCACCGTGGAGGAGGCAGAGGCAGCAGAGGCGGCAAGCCATGTCGAGCGAGGGGAGCTTGCCGGCGAGGAGGAGCTTGCCGAGCCTGAAGCTGAGTCGAGCGAGCCCGCCGAGGGCGCCTCCTCCCCACCTTCAGAGAACTTGCCGCGAGCGGAGCCCCCAGCTCCACCAAGAAGGCGTCTCCGCAAGGCTGGAGACGTAGCGGGGCGGCAGACGGGCCAACAGCCGCCGCGCCGCGCGACGCGCTCCAACGCGGCAAGCACTGTTGCCGAGGGAGCACCTCACGCTGGTGCAGCAACTGGAGCGGGGCCCTCTCGGGCCACCGCTTCTGGTCCCGCCAAGCGGCCAAGGGAACCCACTCCTCCGCCTCGTCGCACCAGAGGCGAGCCTGAATTTGATCTCTCCGCGCTCAGCTCCGACGAGGAAGAAGAAGAGTAAGATTCTTTGCTGTACTTGTAGTTCTTCAATTTGTTGCTTTGTCGTGTATCTGATTTGCTTCACTCTGAACCCATGCCTTTTCAGGACGCTGGCTCAGAGAGCGTCGAAGAGAGCCAAGGCCCCGGTGATTGTCATCGAGGACGAACCCACCGCGACAGCAGGAGGCGCTTCCGAGACCTCCTTGCCGGACCCGGCAACTCTTCCTCAAAGCAGCCCCCAGCGCAGCCCCCATCGTAAGTATATGGTTTACTTTCTGCTGTTAGGCGTGCATGGATGCTCTTTCTTTGCTGATATCTGACTGTTGGTTTGCGTAGGAGCAGAGCAGCCCCGCCATGAGTGCCCTGAAGCCGCTCCTGACATGCCATCTGCCGACTACACCGCCAAGGAGGATCCCCGGCAAGGGAGCGTTCTCCGCAGGGAGAATTCTCCGGCAAGGGCAGTTCTCCGGCAAGGACAGCTCTCCGCAAGGACAACACCAGCGATCTCCGGTGGCGGAGACCATGATCAGAGACCCTAGCACAGGTAATCCTCTTGCTTGAAAACTTCCCTTGTGTTCTTCTTCTTCTGATTTTCTTTTGAATATTTGCTTGACTTTTCTTTCTTTCCGGTCGCCGATCCATCGCCACAGAGCCGATGGAGACCGAGGTCACCGGGCGAGGAGGACGCGCTGCAACACCGACGACGCCATCGCCATCAAGAGGAAACCGGCTCTGACGATCCCGCCGGCGAAGAGGCCGCCAAAGCTGCCGCCGCAGAAGCTGGCGAGTGGTCCGGCGATCGCACTGACGGCCCCGAGGCTGCAGGAGCGCCAGGCGCTACGCCGACCGCCGATCCCTCCGCCGCTGCTGCAGCGTCAGGCTCCGAAGAGCCCCAGCCCGGCGCCTATCTGAAGGCCGGCGATGGCGTCTTCATCAAGCTCCCCTGGGCATCGAGCTCCAGGGCGCCGGTCGAAGGAGAGACCTTTGATGAAGAGTTGCTCGCCTCCGCTGGGCTGACGCTGGTCGACGCGCCAAGCAACAGCAGCGGCGAGTCTGAGGAGGAGCAGCTGCTGCGGAAGCTATTGTCGCTCTACCGCGCCCGATAGGCCAAGCTGGAATCCCGGGAAGCGCTTGTCGCGAAGGTGGAAGCAGACATAGAGAAGCGCGCGGAGGAGCTCCGGGGCCTCAACCAGGAAGCTCTCCGGTCCTTGGCAGAGGAGCGGGAGCGACTCGCCGAGGAGCGCAAAGCCTTCCTCCTCGAGAAGGCTGAAGTTGAAGAACAGCAGCGGCTCGCCGCTGAGAAGCTGTCTGCGTAGGAAGGCGAGTTGGCGCAGCGGAAGGTTAACCTTGATAGCCACGAGGAGGATCTTGCCGTGCGCGAGCAAACATTTGGCGGGGCTCTCAAGGAAGCAAAGGATGCTGCCGCAGCTGCCGAGGCCGCCAAGAAGGAGCTGGAGACGAAGGTGATGCAGCTGGAGGCCAATCTCAAGGAGAGCGGCGAGGAGCTTGCTGCACTCAAGCATGAGCGCGAGAAGGAAGCCTACACTCTTGGCGAGCTGCAGGGCCGTCTCGCCGAGAGGAGCAAGGAGCTCAGCACCGCCAAGGATTCCAACGCAGATCTTGACTTGAAGCTGACCACCTTGACTCAGACGCTGGACGGCGCCAGGGAGCAGGAGGTGGCCTTGAAGGAGAATATCAAGGCCGACGAGGCGTTGCTGGCGAGTGCTGCTGCCGCCCAGAACACTTTTAGGGAGAATGTGGAGCACTGGACCGAGGGTCTCGTGGATGTTGCTGCAGCCATCGACAGGGAGCTGGCGCAGCTGGGGATGGAGGATCTTGGATATTCCTCCGATGAGCACCTCCAACCCAGCGCCAAGCTCAGCTTGTTCTTCAAAGGCGTGGTGACGGCCCTCCAGCGACTCCAGGAAGAGATCCTAAAACAGCTGGCCGACGAGTCGCGCCAGATCTGCGCGGGAGCTCTTCAAAAGGTGCTGATGAAGGTGGCCTTCCGCAATCCAGGTCTCAACCTCACCAACGTCCTCAAGACCTTGCGCGGATGCTGATGTGGAAGCGCCAAGACCCTTGTCGCACCCATTGTGGACAGGGTGAGCGGGATCAAGAGGGTTGATGGCGATCGCGTAGATTAGGCCGCCTGTTTTCTCTTTTCCTTGTCGCTGCTGGTTATGTTATGAGAACAATCTATTAGAGCTGCGACAAGCTATCTTGTAATATAACTCTATTTCGGGTAGTGATTGCTATGTTATTTCCTTTACTTGATTCCTTCCTTTGTATGTTTTTGCCCCACGCTTTTAGGGAACTTGTCGCAAGAGCACCTTAGCCATGAAAGTGCTGAAAGTGGACGTCAAGAGTCAGCTGGCGGTGCCGCTACCGACAAGAAACCTTGTCGCAACTAGTTGCAGCTCACTTAAGTTGTTGAGAGGACTCGAAACAAAGTAAGGGCGCAACTAGCTACGAGTTGCTTCCTCCGTGCATAGGTTTTCCATACAAAGCTCGGTCGTTCGAGGAAGATAACTTAAAATTTTTAAAACTGATTGCTCAAACTTTAGCAACTTAGCTTTTCTGTTGCTTGCTTCCGGTATATGAAACTTCCTCGAGCGACGCTTGGTCCACACCATTATCTTCTCCTTTCCCCCCGGCAAACTTGTGGGCGAGGGAACCTTCCTTTCTTTGAGAAAGAGAAAGAAGAGAAAATAAAGATATGGAGCCTCACGGCTCGTTATTGCTTACCGGGGTAGGTGCTGCACAAAGTGTCCGATAATGCATGCAAATAGAAGTAGAAAGCATGAAAATGACAAGACGTGCGGAGCACATGAGCTTTACTTATGGACGGGGCCTGCGCCCGGCTTTGTACAAAGGATTACATGCAACATCGGCAAGACTTGTACAAAAGGTGGTTGCCGGAACAGGTTCCGCAACGCGCTTCTACGGGTAAAACTTACGAAGATGCTCAATGTTCCAGGAGTTGCTCACCGAATGCCATCTTCGGTCTCTGGCATGACAGCGCCAGCCTAGTGACTCGCTTTTACCCGGTAAGGGCCTTCCCACTTTGGCGCCAACTTGTTGGAATTCTTGGCGGACTAAACGCGCCAAGAACAAGGTCGCCTTCCTCGAGACTTCGGCATTAACTTTGCGGCTATGGTAGCGGCGCAAAGCTTGCTGGTATCGAGCATCTCGTCAAAGCAGCTCAAGACGGTCCTCCTCAAGGAGCAAAGGCCATCTTGTTGTAACTGCTCTTGCTCAAGCTCATCATAAGCGAGCACTCGATGTGACCCAGATACGAAGTTCCGTGGGGAGAACTGCCTCGCTCCATAGACTAGAGCGAAGGTGTCCGCCGATGGCTCGATTTGGCGTCGTCCCGATCGACTAAAGAACCACCGGCAGCTCCTCAATCCAGCTTCTTTCCGCACTTGCGCAGCCTGTCGAAAGTTCTGGTCTTGAGTCCGCGCAGCACTTCAGATTCGCCTCTCCGCTTGACCGCTACTTCTCGGATGAGCAATGTAAGCGGCAGACCTTGGCGCCAAGATCTTGGACGATCGCATGAAGGTGCGGCTCATGATTGCGTGCCGTTGTCGGTGATGATCCGTTAGGGATCCCAAACGGCAAACAATCGACCAAGAACTTGATCGCCGATCGTGCTGTCACCTTCCTCATCGCTTCCACTTCCGCCACTTTGTGAACTTGTCGATTGCAACGCATAAGTACTCAAAGCCCCGACAGCTCGGGAAAGGGGCCGAGGATGTCGAGCCCCTGCATCGAAAATGGCCAGGATAAAGGGATCATCGGAGAGCTTGAGCTGGCTGGTGTATCTGCTTGGAATGGAACCGCACGCTTCACACTTGGTTACTTGTGCAGAGCATCCCGAGGGCTGTCGGCCAAAAGAAACCTTGCCGTAATGCTTTGCGGCAAGTGCTTTTGCGCCAATGTGGTGACCACATATGCCTCCATGTATCTCTCGCCAACAGCTTTTGTCCATTTTCCGGTGAATACACTTCAAGTTCACACCGTTGAGTCTTCTTCTGTACAGGTGTCGTCGACAAACTGGTACATACTTGACTGCCGGGCTATTCTTTCCGCTTCTTCTTGCTCTTCAGGAAGTTCTCCTGTCTGAAGGAAACGGACGATCTGATGTGCCCATGCTGGAGCTTGCGGCTCGACAACAAGGACTAAAGGCACATCTGCTGCTGCGGGAACATCCGCTTCTATGGCGAGAACCTGCGGCTCAGCTGGAGCTTGACGTTCCCCGGCAAGCTTGCCGGAGCAAAACTTGTCGGGAGCGTCTGCTTCAACGGAACAAACCGTAGGGCTTGTCGGAGCAAACTGCTCCTCAGCATCCTTGGTGTTGATCTTGAGGACCTTCTTGGCAGCGGCTTCGGGGAGCTCTGCCGGAAAATAGTCACCTGAAATCAACTTCCTCTTCTTGCTCTGTCCAGTTGATGGCGTTACAGATGGTTGAGTCAGCTTGAGCACAAAGATCCCTGGTTCCATGTGTAACTTAAGTCGCGGCGACTTCGACAGCCATCAGCAATGTCGTTTCGAGCTCTTGGAACATGTTCCATCCAGAGGCCGTCAAAGTGCTCTTCTAGCTTTCTCACTTCATCAACATAAGCTTCCATCAACGGACTTTGATAATTCTTGATTACTTGGCGGACGACAAGCTGTGAGTCACCCCGATAATGAGCTTCTTGATCCCAAGGTCTGCTATGATCTCGAGACCGCAAGCAAACCTTCATACTCTGCAGATTGTTCGTTGCTTGCTCCTTGGAAAAATGCATCCGACCACGACTTGAGGTGCTCTCCGTGGGTGCAATAAGTAGCACGCCAAGACGGGCGCATTGCAGCGAGAAGGCACCATCAAAGTACATCAGCCACTCTTTACTTTCTTCCTTGACGGGATGCTCGCTTCGAATTTCTTCATCTTGTGTTGGCGCCCATTCTACTATGAACTCCGCCAATGCTCGCTTTTGATAGTTGAAGTGCTCTCAAACTTGAGGCCAAAGCTTGACAGTTCCAATACCACCGACAATCCTGCCTGTTGCTTCGGATTTTGCAGATCCTCTTCAGCGGAAAACGAGTGACGACTGTGATCTCATGTGCTTGGAAGTAATGGCGTAGCTTTCGAGGCCATGAGAAGGCCGAAAGCAATTTCTGCACACCAGTACCTTGACCTAGCCCCGCAGAAGGGAACCGACAAAGTAAACCGGTGCTGCACCATTCTTTTCAGATCTTCTCACACTGCAAGCAGATCCATCTTTGTCGGGACCAGAGCTTGCCGGTGAAGTCCCTTGCTTGTCGCTGGATGCATCTGCCGTGGTTGCTGGCTCATCATCCGCCTCCCTCTCCGCTACTAACGCAGCACTAACCACTTGATTGGTTGCCGCTATATATAGCAGCAACTTCTCTTGTGGCTTAGGTGCGACAAGTATTGGAGTGGAGGACAGGTATCTCTTTAAGTCCTGCAGCGCAGCCTCCGCTTCCGGAGTCCATTTCATTGACCTACCTTTTTAATATTTTGAAAATGGCAGGGCGCCATCGACCTAGAGATAAACCTGCCGAGAGCAGCTACACAACCGCAAGTCTTCGACATCCTTGACGCGCTTTGGTGCTTCAATCTGCTCAATGGCATTGATCTTGTCGGATTGGCTTCAATTCCCCGCTGAGATGAAGAACCCGAGAAGCTTGCCGGAGGGGACTCCAAACACGCACTTCTCGGGTTAAGCTTGAGGTTGATCTTGCGCAGGTTTGCAAAGGTTTCGTCTAAATCTTGAATCGAGTCGCTTTGTCCTTGCTCTTGACTACTATGTCATCCATGTAGGCTTCCACATTTCTGTATTTGCGGCTCAAAAGCGCCATGGACTACTCTTGCAAATGTTGAACCAGCATTCTTTAAACCAAAAGGCATCCGTACGAAACAGTATGTGCCACATGGGGTGATGAATGCAGTCTTCTCCTCATCCTCTTCTGCCATGAAGATCTGATGGTATCCTGAATATGCATCAAGAAATGAAAGCAAGTCACATCCGGTCGTGGAGTCAACAATCTGATCGATGCGCGGCAAGGGAAATGGGTCTTTGGGATAAGCTTTATTAACATCGGTAAAGTCGATACAAAGCCTCCATTTCCCGTTTGCCTTGCGCACGACTACAGGATTGGCCAACCACGTAGGATGGAGCAGTCCTCTGACAAGGCCCGCTGCTTCCAATTTCTTGATTTCTTCTGCGATAAATTCTTGGCGCTCCACTGCCTGCTTCCTGACTTTCTGCTTGACGGGCCGCGCATGAGGACAGACGGCAAGATGGTGCTCAATTACTTTCCTAGGAACACCGGGGATGTCAGATGGTTGCCACGCAAATACGTCGACGCTCGCCCGCAGGAAAGCAACGAGCGCGCCTTCCTATTTAGGGTTGAGAGTGGTACTGATGGTGAAGGTACCACCAGTGCCGTCCTCCTTGGCGGACACCTTCTTGGTTTCTGCTGGAGCTGCCATTGCCTTCTTACACTTGCCGGTGGAGCTCGATGGTGCGTCCTCGACGGTAGCGCAGCACTCCGAAGAGGTGCGCTTGCCGGAGTGGGCATCAGAACTCTTGCCGGACTTGGTCTTCTTCTTCGCCCCGGGAGCTTCAGCGGCAAGTGACTTGTGATCTATTGCGGCTGCTGCTTCCTGGTAGATCTTGTCGGTGCAGATAAGAGCATCCTTCTTGTCGCCAGGGACAGAGATGGCACTTATCGGGCCTGGCATCTTCAGCATGTTGTATGCATAGTGAGAGGCCGCCATGAATTTGGCGAGTGCTTTGGACGGCCAAGTATCCCATTGTAAGGCAATGGAAAGTCAAGAACGCCAAAAGTGACCTCTCAGTCCTGAAGTTCAACTCGCTGCCAAATGTCACCGCAACGTGATCTTTCCTTCGCTTGCTCCTTCCCGGATTGATTCCTTGGAATGTGCCAGTCTCTTCGAGCTCGCTGTCAGGGATCTGGAGTTTCTGGAGTACCGCGGAGGAGATCAGGTTCAAGCTGGCCCCGCCGTCAACTAGCATATTAGTGACCTTGAGGTTGCGGATAGTTGGTGAAACCAACATCGGCAAGCACCACCACGATTATGCGATCAGGGTGGTCCTCAATATCAAAGATGATAGGCGGCTTGGACCATTTCGTAGAGGCTTGCGTGACTCGACGGATGGTTCTCGCCAGATTGACTTCCCGCATCCACCGCTTGAGTTGGCGGTGTGAAGTATGCGAGAAGCGCCGCCAACGCACAAGACCTCTCGTGGCTTTCGAACTCCTGCTCATCGGTCTCGCATCATCCATATCTTCATCGACGCCGTCATCTTCGTCCTTGTCGCGCCGCTGGAGGTCTGTCTCTTGCCGCTGCTTGGCCTTGCCGCAAGGCGTCCTCCCCGCCGGGCGTTTTTTGCCGGATCCGCCAAGACCTTCTGGGCCTTCTCCTTGTCGCGTCGTCAGATTCAGCCTTTTGTTGCTCGGCTGCTGCTCGACTTTCTTGCAGCTCGAGGTCATGGCCCTTGGTGCGGTGGATCTTGCAGATTGCTTGTTGAGTCGTCCTTCTTGTCGGCGACCGCCACAGCCTGGCAGTTGATGCCAGCGGCAATCTCCTTGCCGGAGCCACCAGCTTTGGCTTTCTTGGCGCCACCTCCGTTGCCGGACTGCTCAACAACTAGCACATCTTTGCCTTTCTTCTTCCTGTTGTTCCGCCACGGTTCTTCTTCGCGGGCAGCGCCCTCACTATCGATCCTCCCGCTTCAGATTCTCTCCGGGAGTTTCTCCTTCCTCAAAGACGCACACTTGTGGGCAGGGCATATATCTCATCGACGCCTCTCGATCTTGCACATAGCCATCTCCTCCGTGATCCTGCGATTTCGCGACGCTCGATGGAACGCGCTGATTATCAGGGCAGGGTGGACATCCGATGTTGTGCTGTACACGGCTGAATCTCTGAATGTACTTGCGCAGGGCTCTCCTTCCTTCCGGGCGAAAGCAGATGAAGGTCGCTCTCTTGGCCATGAGGCTTGTGGCCGCCTGTAAAGGCGCCGACAAACTGATGGCATAGATCTGCCCAGGAGGATATGGAGTTGTCCGGCAAGTGCATGAGCCAGGATCTGACATTGGGTTTGAGTACCGGAGGGAAGTAGTTGGCCAGGATCTTGTCGTCCCGCCCCCCGGCAGCTTGCACCGCGATGGTGTAGATGTTGAGGAACTCCGACGGATGCGCCTTGCCGCCGCATTTCTCGTACGCGTCGGCTTGAAATTCTTCTTCTTGGGCCTTTGGACTTGCCACAGCTCATGAGTGAAGCAGGCAACCTATCACAGACGGCAAGTCGCTCGTTCCCCGACGCATGCATGTCGACAGAGGGCCCAGCGCGCTGGTCGGATTGACGCCGCTTTCTTCGGGCGCCGGCGCGAGTTTGAGCGCCTTCTTGCTGTCGTTCAGAAGAAATTGGCGCTGATTGCGACGAGCTCGTGGATCCGGCGACGCGTGGAGTCGCTGTCGAGGTGGATCCGGCGAGTCGGGCGATCTTGGCCTTCGGGTGGAGAGTGCATGGTGGTTGCACTTCGCCGTTTCGCCGCCACCGCTCGTGCATGGCAGTCCTGCCGTGGCAGCGATGTAATCGGCTGTCGCGGAGTGTCGCCGCTGGCAAAGCCGATGAGACTCGAATGGTGGCCTCCATTCATCGACCTTGTTCCGCCGTTGGAGGGTAATCCAGAGCAGTTGAGCTCTCGCCAAAGCTTCGCTGGAGTGGTGGGTGGCGATGGCGAACGGCGCGAGGAGCGGATATGCTCGGACTTCTAACTATGTTAGAAGGAGCAGTATCCCGCCCAGCGACCGTGCCTCGCTTCGTGCCAGCCTGTTGGCGCAGCATGCTGGTCTTGAGCACCCCAAATCCACCAGCTCGATCTTGGTCCAACGAACGATGGCACTGGAAAACCATGACGTTGTCGGTCCCGCGCCTCCTGAGATGGGCGCGGTGCATGTACGGACGCCGAGGTCTGCGCAGCCTTGTCCTTGGACTTGGCAGCACCGTGGGCTCCCTCGTCGACGCCCGTTCTTCCGCCGGCGTCTACCCCACCACCCGTTTGCTCCGGTGGTGG
Source organism: Aegilops longissima (assembly GCA_021605205.1). Classification (NCBI taxonomy): domain Eukaryota; kingdom Viridiplantae; phylum Streptophyta; class Magnoliopsida; order Poales; family Poaceae; genus Aegilops; species Aegilops longissima. The sequence continues at coordinate 756,278,706 of CM038682.1, read as the reverse complement.
TGGGATCGACGTGGACGGATCCGCTGCCGCCGAAGCCTTCTTCTTCGGTGGCATGTTGATGAAGAAGATGAAGATTTGGCTCGTGTGAACGCCAGATCAGGTTCGCACAATCTCGATGCCCCCTACCTGGCGCGCCAAAGATGTCAGGGAAGCTGATCCACGAACACCTATGGGACCGGCGGAACGAGCCCCTTTCGGTTCGGCGGGGGGCGGAGATCGCACGAAGAGCAGATCGAGGCGAAGCACACGAGCAGTTTACCCAGCTTCGGAGCTCTCCGGAGAGATAACACTCCTACTGCTGCATGTCTGAGTGTATTGAGTTCTTGCTAGGGAGCGCTGAGTGCTACAGTACACATCAGCTGCTTACGAGACCTAGCGTGAGTGTTTTCTGCCTTCGAACCTTTTGAACCCCCCTCTACGTTGTGCATGGGCCTCCTTTTATATGCTCAAGGGTCTCCGACAGGTGGCAACGTAGACAAGGGTAAAATGGAAAAGGAATTGCGGTTGGTACAGCTACTGCACAAGTTGTATCATACCTAACCCCGACGGCAGGGGACAAAGGCATTAAATGCCCGCTCACGCCGCCCAAACAGTGCAAACAGGACCGTCAGGGCGCCACCGCTTGCCACAATGGCAATCTTGTCGGCGTCGCTTGCCACCAAGCTCCGCTGGTCAAGACAGCCTTCTTGCCGCGCGCTACCGAAAGGTCCTGTATGGCGACACGTTAGTGGATGTGCTGGAGCGCAAGTACAGATTGGTAGTTTACCGCGGCAAGCGTCTTGCCGCGGTCGTTGTCTTGTCGCGTCCGGAATCTTGTCGCTCGCCGGGCCTTGCCGGGACGCACGGCGCGTCGCGGCAAGTTCCTTGAGAGGCCTTGGTTGGCCTTCCCGGCAAGCTCCTCTTGCCGGGGCCTTGTCTCCTTGGCTTGAAATGCCTTGGTTGGCCTTCCCGGCAAGCTCCTCTTGCCGGGGCCTTGTCTCCTTGGCTTGAATACTTTGTTCTTGAATGGATCCAAAGGAACCACGGAGGACCTTGGCGGTCACCCGGCAAGCCTTGCCGCAGGGTGCTGCAACTGCCCGTGCACAAGTTCGGGATACTAGGGTACCCCTACTCTAGTACACCGACAGGCTTGTTGGGAGGCAACCTAATTTTATTTTACTTTCTTGCCTTTTGTTTACTTTTAGGAATAAATAATCCATCTAGCTTCTGGTTAGATGTGTTTTCATGTTTTAATTAGTGTTTGTGCCAAGTAGAACCTCTGGGAAGACTTGGGTGAAGTCTTTATGATCATGCTGTAAAAAACAGAAACTTTAGCGCTCACGAGATTAGCTAGAACTTTTTACTGGAGAATGATATTTAGTTGATTATTTTTGCAGATGACTACTAAAAAATTCCTAAGGTCCAACAATTTATTTTAGAATTTTTGGAGTTCCAGAAGTTTTCTTTAGTTACAGATTACTACAGACTGTTCTGTTTTTGACAGATTCTGTTTTTCGTGTGTCGTTTGCTTATTTTGATGACTCTATGGCTAGTAAAATAGTTTTTAAACCATAGAGAAGTTGGAATACATTAGGTTTAACACCAATAAAAATAAAGAATGAGTTCATTACAGTACCATGAAGTAGTGTTTTGTTTTCTTTCGCTAACGGAGCTTACAAGTTCTCTGTTAAGTTTTGTGTTGTGAAGTTTTCAAGTTTTGGGTAAAGATTCGATGGACTATGGAATAAGGAGTGGAAGAGCCTAAGCTTGGGGATGACCAAGGCACCCCAAGGTAATATTCAAGGATAAACAAGAGCCTAAGCTTGGGGATGCCCCGGAAGACATCCCCTCTTTCGTCTTCGTTCATCGGTAACTTTACTTGGAGCTATATTTTTATTCACCACATGATATGTGTTTTGCTTGGAGCGTCATTTTATCTTGTTAGTTTTTGCTTCCTGTTATTTATAATAATTTTTTGCATCTTTAGTTTCAATAAAAAAGTCAAGGATAGCCTTTGACATGCTTATTTTGCTACTATACATGTTGCTGTTTGAAAACAGAAAGTTTATCATTGTTGCAAAATTCCTAGAAAATTCAGAGCATGATATATTGTTGAAACTTTTGCATAATGAGCTCTTATAAATTTACTACAGTGGGAATTTTATTTCATAATTTTTGGAGTTAGGGAAGTATTGATACTCTTGCATTCTTTAGAGACTGTACTGTTTTGGCAGATTGCTGTTATGTTTGCATTGTTTGCATATGTTTGCTTGTTTAATGATTATATTTAAGGATAGGAATGTTAAATATGCAGAGGCATTTAGTATGCAATGTTGAAAAATAATTTTAGTGATTTGTTACAGTAGGAAATGATAAGGTCTTGCATTGGTTTATACTAACCTATCTCACGAGTTCTTGTTGAGTTTGTTGTGAATGGAGCTTTTGATAAAAAGAGAAACCATGATATGAGAGGAATTAAGGAGACACAAAAGTTCAAGCTTGGGGATGCCCAAGGCACCCCAAGATAATATTTCAAGAAGTCTCAAGCATCTAAGCTTGGGGATGCCCCGGTAGGCATCCCACCTTTCTTCTTCAACAACTATCGGTTAGTACCGGTTGAGCCTAAGTTTTTGCTTCTTCACATGAGTTGTGCTACCCTTGCAATGTCATTTTATTTTGTTTTGCTTCCTGTTTGAATACAATACCAAGATCTGAAATTCTTAAATGATAGATAGTCTTCACATAGTTGTATAATTATCCGACTACTCATTGATGTTCACTTATATCTTTCGGAGTAGTTTGTCATTTGCTCTAGTGCTTCACTTATATCTTTTAGAGCATGGTGGTAGTTTTATTTTGAAGAAACAGATGAACTCTCATACTTCACTTATATTATTTTGAGAGTCTTAAATAGAATGGTAATTTTCCTAAATAATCATAATATGCTAAGCATACAAGATTTGTAAGAATTCTTATGAGTGCGTTGAATACTAAGAAAAGATTGAAGTTTGATAATTGTTTTGAGATATGAAGATGGTGATATTAGAGTCATGCTAGTTGAGTAGTTGTGAATTTGAGAAATACTTGTGTTAAAGTTTGTGATTCCCGTAGCATGCACGTATGGTGAACCGTTGTGTGATGAAGTCGGAGCATGATTTATTTATTGATTGTCTTCCTTATGAGTGGCGGTCGGGGACGAGCGATGGTCTTTTCCTACCAATCTATCCCCCTAGGAGCATGCGCGTAATACTTTGCTTTGATAACTTGTAGATTTTTGCAATAAGTATATGAGTTCTTTATGACTAATGTTGAGTCCATGGATTATACGCACTCTCACCCTTCCACCATTGTTAGCCTCTCTAATACCACGCACCTTTCGCCGGTATCATACACCTACCATATACCTTCCTCAAAACAGCCACCATGCCTACCTATCATGGCATTTCCATAGCCATTCCGAGATATATTGCCATGCAACTTTCCACCGTTCCGTATATTATGACACGCTCCATCATTGTCATATTGCTAGCATGATCATGTAGTTGACATTGTATTTGTGGCAAAGCCACCGTTCATAATTCTTTCATACATGTCACTCATGAGTCATTGCATATCCCGGTACACCGCCGGAGGCATTCATATAGAGTCATACTTTGTTCTAAGAATCGAGTTGTAATTCTTGAGATGTAAGTAAATAAAAGTGTGATGATCTTCATTATTAGAGCATTGTCCCAGTGAGGAAAGGATGATGGAGACTATGATTCCCCCACAAGTCGGGATGAGACTCCGGACGAAAAATGAAAAAAAAAAGAGAAAAAAAGAGGCCATAAAAAAAGAGAAAAGGCCCAAATAAAAAAATAAAAAATAATAATAAATGAGAGATAAAGAGAGAAAGGGGCAATGCTACTATCCTTTTACCACACTTGTGCTTCAAAGTAGCACCATGATCTTCATGATTGAGAGTCTCCTATGTTGTCACTTTCATATACTAGTGGGAATTTTACATTATAGAACTTGGCTTGTATATTCCAATGATGGGCTTCCTCAAAACGCCCTAGGTCTTCGTGAGCAAGCGAGTTGGATGCACACCCACTTAGTTTCTTTTGTTGAGCTTTCATACACTTATAGCTCTAGTGCATCCGTTACATGGCAATCCCTACTCACTCACATTGATATCTATTGATGGGAATCTCCATAGCCCGTTGATACACCTAGTTGATGTGAGACTATCTTCTCCTCTTTTTGTCTTCTCCACAACCACCATTCTATTCCACATATAGTGCTATATCCATGGCTCACGCTCATGTATTGCATGAAGATCGAAAAAGTTTTGAAAACATTAAAGTATGAAACAATTGCTTGGCTTGTCATCGGGGTTGTGCATGATTTAAATATTTTGTGTGGGGAAGATGGAGCATAGCCAGACTATATGATTTTGTAGGGATAACTTTCTTTGGCCATGTTATTTTGAGAAGACATAATTGCTTTGTTAGTATGCTTGAAGTATTATTATTTTTATGTGAATATTAAACATTTGTCTTGAATCTTTCGGATCTGAATATTTATACCATAATTAAGAAGAATTACATTGAAATTATGCCAAGTAGCACTCCGCATCAAAAATTATCTTTTTTATCATTTACCTACCGAGGACGAGCATGAATTAAGCTTAGATGCTTGATACGCTCCAACGTATCTATAATTTTTGATTGCTCCATGCTATATTATCTACTGTTTTGGGCAGTATTGGGCTTTATTTTCCACTTTTATATTACTTTGGGGACTAACCTATTAACCGGAGGCCCAGCCCAGATTTGCTATTTTATGCCTATTTCAGTGTTTCGAAGAAAAGGAATATCAAATGGAGTCAAAACTGAACGAAATCAACTGGAGAAGTTATTTTTGGAAGGAAAGCCACCGGATAGGCTTGGGCTCTACGTCAGAAGATACGGGAGCTGGCCACGAGGGTGGGGGGCGCGCCCCCTGCCTCGTGGGGCCCCCGTAGCTCCACCGACGCACTTCGCACCCATATATACCCACGATCGTAAAACTTCCAGACCAGAAGATAGATCGGAGTTCCGCCGCCGCAAGCCTCAGAGCCACCAAAACCTCTCGGAGCCTGCTCCGCACTCTCACGGAGGGGGAACCCATCACCGTGGCCATCTTCATCATTCCGCGCTATCCATGACGAGGAGGGAGTAGTTCACCCCGGGCTGAGGGTATGTACCAGTAGCTTTGTGTTTGATCTCTCTCTCGTGTTCTTGATTTGGCACGATCTTGATGTATCGCGAGCTTTGCTATTATAGTTGGATCTTATGTTTCTTCTCCCCCTCTACTCTCTGTCAATGAATTGAGTTTTCCCCTTGAAATAATCTTATCGGATTGAGTCTTTAAAGATTTGAGAACACTTGATGTATGTCTTGCCGTGCGTATCTGTGGTGACAATGGGATATCACATGCCACTTGATGTATGTTTTGGTGACCAACTTGCGGGTTCCGCCCATGAACCTATGCATAGGGGTTGGCACACGTTTTCGTCGTGATTCTCTGGTAGAAACTTTGGGGCACTCTTTGAATTACTTTGTGTTGGTTGAATAGATGAATTTGAGATTGTGTGATGCATTTCGTATAATCATACCCACGGATACTTGAGGTGACATTGGAGTATTTAGGTGACATTAGGGTTTTGGTTGATTTGTATCTTAAGGTGTTATTCTAGTATGAACTCTAGGGCTGTTTGTGACACTTATAGGAATAGCCCAACGGATTGATTGGAAAGAATAACTTTGAGGTGGTTTCGTACCCTACCATAATCTCTTCATTTGTTCTCCGCTATTAGTGACTTTGGAGTGACTCTTTGTTGCATGTTGACGGATACTTATATGATCTATCTATGTTATTATTGTTGAGAGAACTTGCACTAGTGAAAGTATGAACCCTAGGCCTTGTTTCCTATCATTGCAATACCGTTTATGCTCACTTTTACCTTTAGTTACCTTTCTGTTTTTATTATTTCAGATTACAAAAACCTATATCTACTATCCATATTGCACTTGTATCACCATCTCTTCGCCGAACTAGTGCACCTATACAATTTACCATTGTATTGGGTGTGTTGGGGACACAAGAGACTCTTTGTTATTTGGTTGCAGGGTTGCTTGAGAGAGACCATCTTCATCCTACGCCTCCCACGGATTGATAAACCTTAGGTCATCCACTTGAGGGAAATTTGCTACTGTCCTACAAACCTGTGCACTTGCAGGCCCAACAACGTCTACAAGAAGAACGTTGCTTGGTAGACATCAATGCACCAGCGAAGTTTGCACCAACTCTCTAGGTGAGAAAGGGCAATGCGTGGTACCGAAGAGGCTAGCAATGATGGAAGGGTGAGAGTGCGTATAATCCATGGACTCAACATTAGTCATAAAGAACTCACATACTTATTGCAAAAATCTATTAGTCATCGAAACAAAGTACTACGCGCATGCTCCTAGGGGGGATAGATTGGTAGGAAAAGACCATCGCTCGTTCCCAACCGCCACTCATAAGGAAGAAAATCAATAAATAAATCATGCTCTGACTTCTTTACGTAACGATTCACCATACGTGCATGCTACGGGACTTGCAAACCTCAACACAAGTATTTCTCAATTTCACAATTACTCAACTAGCACGACTCTAATATCACCACCTTTATATCGCAAAACTATTGGAAGGAATCAAACATATCATATTCAGTGATCTACAAGTTTTATGTAGGGCTTTATGACTAACCATGTGAATGACCAATTCCTGTCATTTCTCTAAATAGATATAATTGAAGAAAGAGAGTTTAATTCTTTCTACAAAATATATGCCCACGCTCTAACAAATATAAGTGAAGCAAAAGAGCATTCTACAAGTGGCGGTTGTCTAAGTGAAGAGAAACAGGCAATCCAAACTTCAAATGATATAAGTGAAGCACATGAAACATTCTATAAAGCCAAACTCAAAAGATTTAAGTGAAGTGCATAGAGCATTCTATAAATAAACCAAGGACCATCTCATACCAGCATGGCGCATAAAAGAAAAGTGAAAACTAAAGCAAAAGACGCTCCAAGATTGCACATATCATATGAACGAAACGAATCCGAAAACATACCGATACTTGTTGAAAAAAGAGGGGATGCCTTCCAGGGCATCCCCAAGCTTAGATTCTTGAGTCTCCTTGAATATTTACTTGGGGTGCCTTGGGCATCCCCAAGCTTGAGCTCTTGCCTCTCCTTCTTCTCCTCACATCGAGACCTTCTCGATCATCGAACACTTCATCCACACAATACTTCAACAGAAAACTCGGTAAGATCCGTTAGTATAATAAAGCAAATCACTACTCTAAGTATTGTTGCAAACCAATTCATATTTTGTTTTTGCATTGTGTCTACTGTAATATAACTTTTTCATGGCTTAATCCACTGATATAAATTGATAGTTTCATCAAAACAAGCAAACTATGCATCAAAAACATAATCTGTCTCAAACAGAACAGTCTGTAATAATATGAACATTCACCATACTTATGATACATTAAAAATTCTGAAAAAATTAGGAAAAATAAAAGAATTGCATAGAAAGACAGTGCAAAAAGTTTCATAACCATTCGACGTTCCAGTAAAACATTAAAAATCGCGCACTACAGCCAATGTTTCTGTCCTGCACCATACAAACCAACAAGCATTGTAAACATCCTAAAGGCAAACCTTGGCACATTATTTTTATAATACAATGGAATTGTACAAGGGGATAATTATTTTTGTTGAAAAGTTTCTGTAATAAAGATTCACAAAGTTTCCGTGAGCATGAACAAAGTTCAAGGAGCTCTCCCATTTCAACAATGCTTGTCTTTTTCACTTTCACTTTCCTTTTTGAAAAGTTTTGGGTTCCCCTCTTTATTTATTTTTGTTTTTCAACTATATGAAAGCACTCAAAAGAAATAAATGACTCTCTAAAACTTCTGGGTTGTCTCCCTAGCAGCGCTTTCTTTAAAGCCATTAAGCCAGGCATATAGTGCTCAAGTAGTGAATCCACCCAGATCCCAAGTTATATCAAAGCCAATTTTAATCAGCAATGATTTGTCATTTAGTAGTGAGAACAAAGTAACATATATCAAGCAATGACGAAGTCTAACTCTCTTCCTATGCATCGGCATGTCATAAAAGAACGATTCATGCACACATAGTAAAGGCCAATGCATAGTATAAACAGTTTCTTGCAATTTTTTCTTATTGGAAACATAGAGAGGTGGAGATATAGTTCCTCTCTCATAATAATTGCAAGTAGGAGCAGCAAGCACATGCATATTATATTCATCAAAATCATCATGTGCAACGGTAAAAGGCAACCCATCAATCTAATCCTTAATAAATGCAAACTTCTCCGATATAGTGTAGTCGCGAGAATTCAAAAAAGATAATAGGACTATCATGCGTGGGTGCAATAGCAACAATTTCATGTTTAACATAAGGAACTATAGCAAGTTCATCTCCATAAGCATAATTAATATTGGCATCTTGGCCACAAGCATAGCAAGCATCATCAAAAAGGGATATTTCAAGAGAATCAACGGGATCATAACAATCATCATAGCAATCATCCTTCGGTAAGCACGAAGGGAAATTAAACAATGTATGAGTTGAAGGTTACTCTCATTAGAAGGTGGGCACGGGTAGCTAATCCGCTCTTCCTCCTTTTGTTCTTCGCTCTTCCCCTCATCTTTTTCATCCAATGAGCTCACAGTTTCATCAATTTCTTCTTCCATAGACTCCTGCAAAATATTAGTCTCTTCTTGGACAGCGGGGTAATCCTCAATATATGGTTCAACATAGGCATTAGAAGCATAATTATCATAGCAATATTTAAGTATGGCAAAATTTTCAGATTTGTAAATAGTAGCACCATACGTTTCAATCAAAGAAGCAATTTCATAGGCACCCTTAAAAGCAACAAATTCTTCAATTTGTTGAATATCATAGTAACTATACACACCCTCAGCATACGAAGATAAGATTCCATTATCAATAAACTCACATTGGTAGGGAAGGTGTTTCTTAGGGTTTTCCGAACAACAAGTAACATCATACATTTAACATAAATTCCAAGCATAGCATTGCAAACGATGAATTTGACCCAATAGAATTTTCCCTTTTTCATATATCCGGTGTCGCACATAACAAGCATGCTCACCTAAATATTTCCCCTCAACTAAGCTAGTTGGGGTTTCAGCATGAGCACAAAGGGATCGAAGATGATCCAAGTAAAAGGCTTCAGGAGTGTGATAGATTTTGAGTGGTTCTTCAACCATTGTTTCAGTAGGTACAACTAATTTTTTTCGTATTTTGCGTTTCCTACCCATAACTAAAGATAGAAAACAACTAAGAACAGCAAATAAAAATTACTTAGTGACAAAGCAAACAAGCACACACGAGAATATTCACTCCACGCTATTGCTCCCCGGCAACGGCGCCAAAAAAAGGTCTTGATAACCCACAAGTATAGGGGATCAATTGTAGCCTCTTTCGATAAGTAAGAGTGTCGAACCCAACGAGGAGCTAAAGGTAGAACAAATATTCCGTCAAGTTCTATCGACCACCGACACAACTCTACGCACACTTGACGTTCGCTTTACCGGAAACAAGTATGAAACTAGAAGTACTTTGTAGGTGTTTTTGGATAAGCTTGGAAGAAAGTAAAGAGCGAGTAAATAAAAGCTAGGGGTTGTTTAGATAGAAACACAACTAAATTAGTAAAGAGCTTTTTGTTACGAGAAAGTTATTTGTCCCTAGGCAATCGATAACTAGACCGGTAATCATTATTGCAATTTTATTTGAGGGAGAGGCATAAGCTAACATACTTTCTACTTGGATCATATGCACTTATGATTGGAACTCTAGCAAGCATCCGCAACTACTAAAGATCATTAAGGTAAAACCCAACCATAGCATTAAAGCATCAAGTCCTCTTTATCCCATACGCAACAACCCCCTTATTCGGGTTTGTGTTTCAGTCACTCACGCAACCCACTATAAGCGAATCATGAACATATTGTAACACCCTACAGCGGGAATCCATCACGCTTGCGTGACACGGAGAGCACCATAGGACAACACCAATAATAAAACATGCAACTCAAACCAATCTTGATCATCAAATAGCCCATAGGACAAAACGGATCTACTCAAACATCATAGGATAGCCATACATCATTGGGAAATAATATATAGCGTTGAGAACCATGTTTAAGTAGAGATTACAGCGGGTAAGAGCCACTACAAAACAAATACACTTCCGTGATGATACATGTTTGTCACAGTAGGTTGTGTTTTTTGTCATGCATGTACATCCATGACGATTTTATGACAGAATCAAGATAGTCATACCCGGTTGTCAGAGAAGTGTTCCATGACATTACCAAAATTATCATCATGGAAGTGTCCACTCGCGTGACGATAAATCGCGCGTCACGTAAGTGCTTTCATCAAGGGTGACCGACACATGGCATCCATCGTAACGGAACGCCGTTAAGCTTATCGGGTCAGGTTTTGATCCGATAACTCGTTATCAGCCCCGACCAATGGGGATTTTCCATATGTAAAATCATCATTGGTCGGGGAAACACGGTCGGCTCATCGCCGGGACAGATGTCATCCACTCTTTGGACGTAGGCGCCTATGATACGCCGACAGTGGCACGCCCATCAAGTTTAAATGGGCTGCCCAACTAAAGGCCCACAAGATTTTATGACTATAATGGGCCGCCTAGCTAAAGGCCCACGAGATTTTGGGGACCATAATGGCTGGCCCAGCTAACGGCCCACAAGTTTTCACGGGCCATAATAGGTCGGCCTGTAAAGGCCCACAAGATTTTGTGTGCCATAATGGGTCGGCCTGTAAAGGCCCACAAAATTTTGCGGATCATAATGGGCCGCCCAGCTAAAGGCCCATTTAGATTTCGCCGACATTAATGGGCGGCCCAACTGTAGGCCCACAAGATTTTGAGGACCCTAGTAGGCCGCCCATTAATCGGCTGCCATGTTTTAGCCAAATGCCGCCCATATTGATCCGGTCCATTAATGGCTCGCTGTGTTCCGGCCTAATAATGGCCCATATAAGATCCGGCCCGTTAAAAGCCTCCCACTTTCTAGGCTAAATCATGGCCCAGATCAGGTCCGGCCCTTTAAGAGGCTTTGGGCTCAATTATGGCCCATATCAGATTCGACCCGTTAACTGGACGCTATGCTTTTGGGCCCACTTGCTAAAGGCCCATTTAGAAATTCGGCTTGATATTAGTTTTAGCCTGTTAAGGGCCCATTTAACATTTCGGCCCTATATTAATTTCGGCCTGTTAAAAGCCCGTCATATAGTTGGGCCTAACTACGCCTGCTTTTGCATCCGCCCGCCGCACCGATATCCGATTAGGCCAAACAAGGACCAAGACAACTTTGGTCTGTTAAAAGCCCGTGAATTGATTCGCACAATCATGGGTCGGGGTCCATTTCGGGCTGTTCCGGCCCGTGAGCTATTCGGCATGTTTCAGGCCCAACCTACTTCTCAGCCTCCTAAAAGCCCATTGAGTTTTCTTGCGAAAAGAGGGCCGGGGGTTACTCGCCCTATTAAAGGCCCGAATCTACTAGTAGTCCAGTTTGACGGGGCCCATGATGTGGATCATACATCGTGATTGCATGACGGCTCGATTATCTACCGTAATTTTACAGTTTGGCCGGTTTACTGCGAAGACAGGATATATATACAGTAAAATAACTGCAGCATCGTGAATAAGAAAAAAACTAGACTATACAATAAAGAAAGTACGGCATATTACATCCACTGGGCATCAAAGTTCGCCACTATGATAATAAAGCACAAAAAGACAGCAGATTACATACACTAGGCATCAAAGATCGCCACCAAAGGCAAATAAACACGCCGACAAAATAATATACAAAACCGACAAAGACTTCAATAGAGTTCAAGAAAGGTTAGCCTCATTGGGAGCTGCAGCGCAAGCAGCTGAGCAAGATGATGAGATCGCTTGTTCAACACTTATATCTTCCTCACTCGAAAGATAAACAAGGCATGATGACAGGTTTTGCACATAAAAGTATCAAGTTTATAATTCATCACATTTCTTACTCACGTAATAAAGTGACACAGTTTAAAATTGCATTAACACAATATGGTATTGTTCAGGTCAAGACATGGCAGGAAATGACATTGTAAAGGAGTTGGCAGCTTCAATGACACCACCGGGTTACGATCAAGAACTCATAAGTATCAATGGTTAGTGTGTGTCAATTTATCCCATTTCAGATTGGCAAACAAAAGAGAATGTTTAAATAATAGTAGAATGATATGACATTGTTCATAGTTAAGACATTGCAGAATATGACATTGTGCTGTAGTGGGTAGGTTCACCACACCGCTGGATTACTTGATGAAGAATGAAGCATACATGCAAAGGCAAAAGAAGATCACTTGCTCAGATAGTTTAATTTACATGGTATGAAGAAGGAACTTGGTTGTACAACTGAAAACTTAAATTGAGAAGGACAAACATTTGTTTATGAACTACATAATAAGCTTTAAACATGCAATTTGATGCAAACACCAAAAATAAACAGTTGTTGCAGTCATGCCTAACCAAATATATACAACAAAGTTTGAAGGCTTGAGAAGGACAAACTTACATTATGTGAAGACAGCTCTATAAAGCCCTTGTCCATGCCGATGGGGGGCAATTCAAGAAGTTTAGCACAAAATCTTCTTCATAAGCATTGCCTTTATTCTACATTTTGTTAAGAGTAAATATAGATGTGATAATATACGAAAAAATGGAGAATATTTAAGATAAGATGAAGAGTGATGCTACATAACCAAGTAGCTATAAATGTATGTGCAGCAATACATGAAAAAGGCACAGCCAAGAGCAATGCACAGCTAAACTTCTTCAATACCAACCTTATGGTAAGAGTAAATATAGATCTGATGTGTAGAAAATGGAGGGCAAAGGAAAATAAGCTGCAGAGTGATGGTACATGAACAACTACCAGTCAATATAAGTACACTGATAAAGGACAACATGTACTTACAAGAACAATGCAGAGCTAAAAAAATTCATTGGCATTGGATATATTCTACACTAATGTAACCATTCATATAGATCGATAATTTGAGCTAACAATTGATAAGCAAGTTATCATGCATACCATCGTCACATAATGAACCAGGTGTCGTGGTTCTAAGTCCGACAAAGAGAATGGGGGTTGGTATGTAGAGGCAAGATCTTAGCTATGGAGGAGTTGTACACGCAAGTTTTACGAGTTCGTGCCCTTCTGAGGAAGTAACAGCCCCACGCCTCTGAGCCCGGAGGCGGTCGACTGGATTATATGCGTGTGAGTTACAGGGGGTGCGAACCCTTGTCCCAGAGGAGGGGGGTGGCTTATATAGAGTGCGCCAGGACCCCAGCTCCCCTCTGTTACACAGGTTTAAACGTTCATCAAGAGGGGGGCGTTACTGGTAACGCCAGTAATAAAGATACATAATGACCATTAAAGCTATGACTTAATTCCCGACCGTTGCAGTTCAGAGTGGCTCTAGATCTTCTGGTAGTCGAGTGATAGTCTTCATGGTCAAGTGACTTCAAGACTGTCGAGTGGAACATAGCTTCATGGTCGAGTGGATGATAATTCTTCTTCAAATGCTTCTGGTTTTTTAAGAGATGTCTTTGGGGAGGGTATCTTGGACAGGTCCATGACCCTACCCTAGGTACATAGCTTCATCCTTAGCCCCCGAATGGATCAGGGTTTGAGTGGGGAAGGAGTTGAGAACACTTCCGACTCGTTTTTCGGGCTACGAGTATATCATGTTCTAGATCAATGAACCGAGGTGACAATACCAACTTCTTTTTCAGTCGCCTTGATCCATTCCTAGTTTTTGTCGAGTGAGCTCTTACTGGAAGAGCTACGAGTGATGATGTGGAGGAGATCTTCCGTCTGACAAGTCGTTCTGCTGTCCGCGGATTTCACGGGATTCGAATTTCAGGAAGTGCGCGGGGCGGAGGAGGCTGCAGTAATCGGGCTGGATTAGGCAGGGCCGCCTCGATTTTCGTGCCACCTTTTTTTCCACGATCGCGCTGCGATCGCTGCGGGATTAGATAAGATTGCTCGGGCCTACAAGTCACCACCTGAAGTTTAACCTCATATAAGGCGCCGGACCAGGGCTTTTGAACAGTGCGCCCTCATTTTTCCTCTTCTTCTTCAGAGTTCTCCGTTGCGCTTGCTTTCGCCCCAACGCCACCATTCCGTTCAAGATCCATCTGCGGCAATGGGGAAAGAGACGACGGTGGCTCTCGAGCACGCGAAGAAGGCGACGGCGAAGGCGAAGGGGAAAAAGTCCAGCCGGGGCGGATCTTCCTCGAAGTCTGGCCTGCCGCCGGGCTGGATCCAGGGTGACTGGATTCTCTCGTCGATCAGCCAGGACGACATCGACGACCTGGTCGAAGGGGGACTGATTCCCCACGAATCGGCATGGCTCCCGGGGAACGAGACCGAGTCGCGGCCGCGAGAGGGTGAGTGCCTCCTCCTCGCCACTCATATTGACCGCGGGTTCTCCTTGCCTCCTAACCCTTTCTTCCGAGGTTTCTTGAATTTTTTTGGGGCGCAACTCCATCATTTCACTCCAAACACTATTGTGTACCTTGCTGCCTTCGTGTCTTTGTGTGAGAATTTCTTGGGCTGCCGACCCCACTGGGGCCTCTTCAAGCACATTTTCACATGCCACTCCCAGTCGGTCAAAAAGGCAAATCCGAGTGATGAAAGAATGCATGTGATCCAAATGTGCGGGGCCCTTGGGATTCAGATGAGGGGCAAAAGTTCTTTTCCAGCCATGATTCTTCCCGACTCGGTCCGTGGGTGGCAATCGACCGTTCTATCAGCAAAGACCAGCCGACCTGTGGCGCCGACCGACTTCCCCTTTTTTCTGGCCCGAGTGGCGAAACCTTCCCCTTTGAAGGTGATCCCGGAGGAGAAGGCACAAGTCAAGGTGCTGGTCGATCGAGTAGTTCAACTTGTCCGCGATGGGGTGACTGGTATGGATTTGCTGGAGGTTTTCCTTCGGCGACGCATCCAACTGCTTCAAGCTCGTGACCATCCGATGTGGATGTATTCGGGCACTGATGACACCACTTGGACTCATCTAGAGGAAGTCGATGAGACCATGTTGGAGGGGTGGCTGATGAGCATCACAGGAAAGAAAGACAATCCCAGGGGAGCCAGGAGAATTGCTCCACTCGACCAATCTTACGAACCAGAGAAGGTTCAATTCTGAATTTCCGACTGTGATCTTGATTTATTCACACAGTTGTTTATGCTTTTACTGACTGACTTTGTCTTGCTTGTTTTCTTCCAGGCTCTTATTGAAATGTACTCGTTGCCCAATGGAGAGCAGGAGCAGGATCCGAAGGGCGAGGCAAGCGGAGGCGAAAGCGGCGAATGGCATTTTGACGGAGAGAGAGAGAGGGGGGGAGCGACGAATCGAGTGACGAAGAAGAGGTCGGCTCTCCTCCCCGTAGGGAAAGGCGATCCAAGCTTGCTCAAGATCAAGAGAGCACCCGTGACAAGGTCGCCGTTCCGACCGAAATCGCCAAAGCGCCCCTGACATCCTCTCCAAAGACCAACCGAGAAGGCTCCAAAGCACCAAGGTAGTTGCGCAGAAGACTCGGAAGGCGCTGCCGAACATCAAGATTGACATTCCTGTTGCCTCTGCGTGAGTGTACTTCTTTCACTTTTACTCGATGCTCTGCGCTGTTTATCTTTCCTTTGGTTTGATCAAATGAACCTTGAAATTGGCAGTGCCGCTACCTCTGGGACTTCAGCTTATAGAAACGAGGATGAGGAAATGGAAGACGTGGTCACCTCCAATCCGGGTACAATCTTTTGTCGACTGAATCATGATATATCTGATCGGGCGATGAAATGTTGGCGATTGAACTTTTTGTAGCTCCCAACGTTATTGACCTCCCCGACGATGATGATGACGAGCCGCAGAGGCCCTTGGGGAGAAGAAACAGGAAGGTGTCCGCTGGCAAGACACCTCGCCGACGCCAAAGGGCGTAACCGTAGTTCAGACGCTGGTGACGCCTAATCGGACTTCCGCTTTCTCACCATACCACCGCCGAAAGTGCTCAACCTTCAAGGCAGCCACAAGATGCTCCTGCCGACCCACCTTCAGTTTTTGCTACACATCACGCCCCGAAGACGGCGGTGCTGCTAAAGAAGCTATACGCCTGTAGGCATCATGATGGAGAAGATGAAGATGGTGGGATGCCAACAGGCTGCTTATGATGCCAGCTCCGCCCCGTGAGCAACGCTCAGGTTTGCGATAGTCGATCGCCTCTCTTGACTTGTTCTATTAGGATATGGTACCGAAAACTCTCTTCCAAGGATCTTCGCTTCTATACACCCACCGGGTGTTTCGATTTGTCGCTGAGAAAATTCGCACTTGGAGTTGAATCGATGTTGCCGCCGATTGAATTTTTGGACTAGTGGGGCACGCTGAGTGCACCCAAGGGTGTAGTCCCCGAGACTATGGTGGATGCGGCAGTCGATCGTAGTCTTGAATTTTGAATTTCTTCACCGGTCCGAGCAGGTCATGTCGAGTGGATTTTTGAACCAGTGGGGCACGCTGAGTGCACCCACCGGTGTAGTCCTCGAGATCGTGGTCGATCACCGGCAATGACTATGGTCTCAAGAATCTGTTTGTTGCTATCTCTCTTTTTTTTTGCACTCGCTACTGAAAAAGGCCTTGTCGAGTAAATCGTCGCTGGGGCACGCTAAGTGCACCCATCGGTGTAGTCCCCGAGACTATCGTTGGATGTTTGATTCGGCAAGAGTCTTAGAATTTGTTGGCTTTATCCTTTATCTCTCTCAAATAACCAATCTTTTAACTAGTCGACTAACTCATTCCTTGTTTGCAGAAATCTTGTGATCTTGGAGCTCGCTTTGCTGACTTGGAGAAACAACAGATTCAACTCAACCTTGACCTGGTGTTGGCCAGGACAGAGCTGCAGAAAGCCAAGGACGACGCCAATGGTAAGAAATTCCGCTCTGGATTGTCATCGATCTGGTTTGTCGACTGGTTTGTCTTCGATCTGGATTTCATTCTGCTCTTTCTGAATCAAGCATTATTTCTTTTCAGAGAAACTGAACCAGGCTCTGGCCAAAAAGGATCAAGATCTGGCTGCCGCACAAAAGAAGGCTGATGACAAAACTGCTCTGGCCGAACAAAAGCTGGCTTCAGTTGGCAAATTAGAGGAAGAAAACGCCAAGATAAAAACTGCCCTGGACGAAGCCAACAAGGAAGTAACCCGCTTGAAGAAGGACAAGGTCAATCTGAACGAGAGGATGGAAGGCACTGCTCGCAGGAGGGATGATCTGGAAAGTTATCTGAGAAGCCTCGCCAAGAAGTTGTTCATCAAGCTTGAAGGTATATATTCTGTTCCGACTGGTTTATTTTCGTCGACCCGGCATACGACTATTGACTCATCCTCAGATTGTGCATACAGAGTTTTGCCGAGATTTCGAGGAGGAGACCGGGCAGATTGAACCAAGCTTGGACCCCATCAACTCCCCGGTGAAAGATGAAACAGCTATGAACTTGCTCCGACTGGAATCCCGCATCGATGGTGTTGTTGACTACCTTGCTCGACTGAAGGTCCCGATGTCCCGGATCGAAACCGCACTCTGGCCAAGCGCAACGCTCTCGAATGACCTCGAGTCTCTGATGACTCGACTCAATAATATCCCAGGTCGAGTGCAGGAGTGGAAAAGTCTTCGCCTGCGCGGTGCCGACGTGGCTCGCCTTTGGTTCGTGTCCATTGCAAGGAGGCGCGAGAAGAGAAGTCTGGCGCATCAAGGTTGCCAATACTAAGAAGTGTGACTTCCAATCCTTCATGGAGACTTTCATTGCTGCAGCCACTCAGATTGCTGATGGCATTGACCTTGATGAATTCGTCGAGCCTGCCAGCCCTCCTCCTGTGGAGTGAACAAACTTTATGCCCCACCTTAAATTTGCCTCGGGATGCCGAGTGGTTTTTGTAATCATAAACTCTTTCGGATGAGTGCCCGAGTATTTCAAGGGTCCTGAACCTTTAGGGTTCGCTCCGACTAGATTTATCTATGCTTACATTGCTTTTGGAATTTGTTCTATACTTGGAATGACCTTTGTGTTTGAGATGCAGCTCTAAAGTGGAGACTTCAATCGACTTGCGCCGCCGCCCTTTCTGCATAAGTATGGAGCGACGTTGTATTTGTGGCGAGTTCAAGGAGAAGGTTGCGCTTGATCTGCACTCGCCGCCCTTATGGATAGGGATGGAGCGACGTTGTATTTGTGGCGAGCTCCAAAGGAGAAGGTTGCAATCGACCTGCAACTCGTCGTCCTTGTGGATAGGGATATGTTTCGAACTTAGGTGAGTACTTGACTGCTGCTAAGCCCCCGAGTGGGAGGATTCTCACCACTCAGTAGGATTTTTTAAACTTAGGCAAGTACTGGACTGCAGCTAAGCCCCCGAGTGGGAGGATTGCTCACCACTCGGTAGGATTTTTTAAACTTAGGCGAGTACTTGGACTGCAACTAAGCCCCCGAGTGAGAGGATTGCTCACCACTCGGTAGGAATTTTTAAACTTAGTCGAGTACTTGGACTGCAGCTAAGCCTCCCGAGTGGGAGGATTGCTCACCACTGGTTAGGATTTTTTTAACTTAGCCGAGTACTTTGACTGCAGCTAAGCCCCCGAGTGAGAGGATTGCTCACCACTCGGTAGGATTTTTAAACTTAGGCGAGTACTTAGACTGCAGCTGAGCCTCCGAGTGAGAGGATTGCTCACCACTCAGTAGGGATTTTTAAACTTAGGCGAGTACTTGGACTGCAGCTAAGCCCCCGAGTGAGAGGCTTGCTCGTCACTCGGTAGGATTTTTTGAAACTTAGGCGAGTACTGGACTGCAGCTAAGCCCCCGAGTGAGAGGATTGCTCACAACTTGGTAGGATTTTTAAACTTAGGCGAGTACTTAGACTGCAGCTAAGCCTCCGAGTGAGAGGCTTGCTCATCACTCAGTAGGATTTTTTTTATCTTAGGCGAAACGGATTCGCAGCTAAGCCCCCGAGTGAGAGGCTTGTTCGTCACTCGGTAGGATTTTTTGAACTTAGGCGAAATGGATTCGCAGCAAAGTTACCCACTGAGGGATTTCAAACGCAAACAAAGGCAACAACAGATTGTTCAGGAAGATTATTAAGCTCTTGTCTTTGATAAACAAACTACACAGGTATTTCTTATTACATCTCATCCGAGTGAGTACTTAAGTATAAAAGGGGCGGAGTAGCTCTGCGTTCCAAGCTCATGGCTTGTCTTTCTGATGCTCGACATTATAAAGATGGTATGCTCCATTGTGGAGAACTCTGGTGACAATGAAGGGGCCTTCCCAAGCAGGGCCGAGCTTGTGTGGTTTCTGTTGATCCACATGAAGAACCAAGTCTCCCTCTTGAAAGGCTCGACCCCTCACGTTTCTGGCATGGAATCGACGCAAATCTTGCTGATAAATGGTCGACCGGATCAAAGACATTTCTCTTTCGTCCTCTAAAAGGTCGACCGCGTCCTGCCGAGCCCGTTCTGCTTCATCTTCAGAGAATAGCTCGATTCGTGGTGCATTGTGAAGTAAGTCACCGATGTAACAGCTTCCGCCCATAGACCAAGAAGAATGGAGTTCGCCACCGATCGACCGAGTTGTCCTTAGACCCCAAAGAATCGACAGGTTCATCAACCCAGGCCGCCATGGCTTAAGATCACGATTAGTCGGGTTTCAGTCCTTTGAGAATTAGGCCATTTGCTCTTTCTTCTTGTCCATTTGATCGGGGTGAGCGATCAAGCATAGTCGACTCAAGGCGTGCTTTGAGAAGCGCAGGTTTCTAAACTCATCGAATCAAAGTTTGACCCATTGTCGTTGATGATGTTGTGCGGAACTCCGTATCTGAATGTCAATTCTCTGATGAAACTGACAGCAGTGCTGGCTTCAAGATTCTTGATAGGCTTAGCCTCAATCCACTTGGTAAACTTGTTGACAGCTACAAGCACGTGAGTGAAGCCGCTCCTACCGATTCTCAACGGTCCGACCACATCCAATCCCCAAACAGCAAAGGGCCAGAGGAGTGGAATGGTCTTCAAGGCTGACGCAGGCTTGTGCGACATGTTGGAGTAAAACTGGCAACCCTCACATTTGTCGACTATATCTTTAGCCATTTTATTTGCTCGAGGCCAGTAAAACCTAGCTCGGTATGCTTTAGCAACGATTGTCCGAGAGGACGCATGGTGACCACAGGTCCCTGAGTGGATGTCGTTGAGGATCATTCGACCTTCTTCTGGCATTATGCATTTCTGACTGACTCCCGTCACTCCTTCCCTGAACAGTTGCCCTCCTATCACAATAAAGGCCTTGGATCAACGGACAATCTGTGGAGCCTCTTCTTCATCTTCTGGGAGTTCCTTCCTAAGAATATATGCAATGTACGGTACTGTCCAGTCGGGAGTGATGACCAAAACCTCCATGATCAGGTCGAGCACGGCTGGGACCTCGACTTCAGTCGGATCTGTGGTACTCTTAGGCTGCGGGGCTCTTCAAGGAAAGGATCTTCTTGAATGACGGTAGTGAATGTGTTCCAAAACACATTATTGGGAATGGCTTCTTTGAACCTATCTTTGCCAAATCATCGGCAGCTTGATTTTTCATTCGGGTATATGATGGAGCTCTAACCCTCAAACTTCTTTTCCAACTTCTCACTGCATTGCAAGAGCTACCATGGCTGGGCTTCGACGCCCCACTCCTTCATCACTTGATTGACTACCAAATCTGAGTCGCCATAGACCATAAGGCGACGGACGCTGAGTGAAATGGCCATACGTAACCCATATAGGAGTGCTTCATATTCTGCTTCATTGTTGGAGGAATCAAAGTGAATCTGAAGGACATATCTGAGCTTGTCTCCTCGGGGGGATACCTGTACCACCCCAGCACCAGAACCGTTTAGCATCTTGGAGCCATCAAAAAACATGGTCGAGTGCTCCGAGACAACTTGAGTCGGTAATTGCTGTTCGATCCACTCGGCGAGGAAATCTGCTATTGCTTGGGACTTGATAGCTTTCTTTGCCTCAAACTTGATATCTAAGGGAAGGAGTTCAATCGCCCACTTTGCCACTCGACCAGTTGCATCTCTGCAGTGTAATCTCCACAATGGGGCGTTGCTGACGACTGTAATTGAATGGTCAGAGAAGTAATGTGCAACCTTCTTCGTGCTCATATAAATCCAATAAACAAGTTTCTGATAATGCGGATATCTTTGCTTTGATGGATTCAAAACTTCAGAAACATAATATACTGGGCGCTGAACTTTACAGGCTTTTCCTTCTTCTTCCCGCTCGACCGTAAGTATCAGATCGACGACTTGTCCAAAGGGCTGCAATGTAAAGCAGTAAAGGCTCTTTGCTGATTGGGGCAACAAGCACCAGCTGGGTGGAAAGCAGGGCTTTTAGCTCCGCGAATGCTGCATCAGCTTCAAGAGTCCACTCGAACTTATCTGACTTCTTCATCAGTCGGTAAAGAGGCAATGCCTTTTCACCGAGGCGAGAAATGAATCGACTTAGGGCGGCCAAGCAACCAGTAAGCTTCTGGACATCATGCACACGCACGAGGCGCTTCATTCGGAGTATGGCACCCACTTTCTCTGGCTTAGCGTCGATTCCTCGTTCAGAAACGAGAAACCCAGCAATTTTCCGACTGGGACTCCGAATGTGCACTTTGATGGATTAAGCTTGATATCATACCTTCTGAGGTTGGCAAAGGTTTTCAGCAAGGTCAGCCAGTAGGTCGGAACCTTTAGGTGACTTAACCACAATATCATCCATGTAGGCTTCCACATTCCGACTGATTTGAGTGAGTAGACACTTCTGAATCATCCGCATGAATGTGGCTCCAGCGTTCTTCAAGCCGAATGGCATGGTGACATAACAGAAGCACCCAAATGGGGTAATGAAAGCTGTTTTTATCTCATCGGGTCCATACAGCGGATCTGATGATACCTCAATAAGCGCCCAAAAGGACAACGCCACACTCGCAGCTTGAGTCGACAATTTGGTCGATGCGAGGGAGAGGAAAGTGATCTTTCCGGCAGGCCCGATTGATATGCTTGAAGTCAACGCACATGCGAAGTGAGTCGTCCTTCTTAGGAACCATGACAACATTAGCTAACCACTCGGAGTGGTAAATCTCTCGGATAAACTCAGCTGCTAGGAGCCGAGCCACTTCTTCACCGATTGCCTTTCTCATCTGCACGGCGGACCGTCGAAGATGTTCTTTGACTGGTTTCACTTTTGGGTCGACTCGCAAACGATGCTCAGCCAGCTCCCTGTGAACACCAGGCATGTCGGAAGGTTTCCATGCAAAGATGTCCCAGTTCTCACAGAGGAACTGGATGAGCGCTTCTTCCTATTTGGAGTCGAGTGTTGTTGAAATGTGAGTGGGGGCAGCATTGGGATCCGTCGGGTGAATATGAATCGGCTTCGTTTCACCAGACGACTGAAATGCTGAATCCGTGGTAGGCTTCTTAGCTCGCAACAAATCACTCGGATCTGCATTTTTCTGATACTCTTGCAATTCCACTACCGCCATCTGCGCATCGGTGATCTTCGAGCCTTTCTGGAAGCACTCTTCTGCCCTCTTCCGATTGCCTGTGATAGTGATCACACCTTTAGGACCAGGCATCTTCAACTTGAGATACACGTAGCATGGTCGAGCCATAAACGCATAAGCCGCCTACCCGTAATAGCATGATAAGCACTCGAAATCCACAACTTCAAATGTCAATTTTTCTTTGCAGTAATTCTTGAAATCACCGAAAACCACATCAAGGGCGATCTGGCCGAGTGACTCAGCCTTCTTGCCAGGAATGACTACATGGAAACTCATATTGCTTTCACCGAGTCTGGACATCGGAATGCCCATTCCTTTCAACGTCTCCGCATACGGGATATTCAGGCCACTGACACCATCCATTAGAAATCTAGTCAACCGAGTGCCTTCGACGACTGGGTCAACCACCAATGCTTGCCTCCCGGGGGTGGCTATATGCGTGGGTGATCAGACTGGTCGAATGTAATGGCAGTCTGAGACCATTTCAAATAACTGGGCGTCGCTGGAGTGACCATGTTTACTTCTCTGTTGATGACTTTCAGTCGACTTTTGCTCTCAACATCAGCAAAAATCATCATAGTGGAATTGACGTGAGGGTAAACATCGTCACTTTCCTTTTTGTCCTCGACTTTGTCTGACTCTTTTTCCTTCTCTTTGGGATGCTTCTCTCGGAGCTGCTGGATTAGGAGCCGACACTGTCGAGTGGTATGCTTTGGGTAAATGAGATTACCCTCCTCATCTTTCTTTGTGTGGATGTGGCATGGCAAATCCAACGCATCATTTCCATCTTGATATTTTACTTTCTTAGGGTTCCACGGCCCCTTGGGTTTCCCCATGAACTTTCCTTGAGTAATGGCTAAGGCTTCTCCAGGAGCAGCTAGCTCAGCTTTGCGCTTCTGCTTCCGACCGGAGTTCCCTCCCCCGGTTTCGTGGACGACTATTTTGCGCTTGCCACTCCGGAGCCGATCCTCCTCTTCACCATTGGCATACTTGGTGGCAATCTCCATCATCCAACTCAGAGACATATCTCCGGTCCGACCGAACTTCAGATTCAACTCTCGATATTTAACGCCTTCCTTGAAGGCACAAACTGCTTGGTGATCAGACACATTTTCCACCGTGTGATGCAATGTGATCCATCTCTGGATATAGTCCCTCAAAGTTTCATTGGGATTCTGCACACAAGATTGCAGCTCTATCAACCCTGCTGGTCGTTTGCATGTTTCTTCAAATGTTCTGACAAACACTCGGGCAAGATCTTCCCAACTGTAAATAATGCCGGGTGCTAACTGGTTTAACCATGCTCTGGCCGAGCCCTCCAATATCATAGGAAGGTGCTTCATAGCCACTTCATCATTGCCGCCGCCAATCTGAACAGCCACTCTGCAGTCCTCAAGCCAAGTGTCAGGCTTGGACTCGCCAGTGAACTTACTGACTCTAGTCGCCAACCTGAAGTTGGGAGGAATCACCGCGGCCCTGATGGCTCTGCTGAAGCACTCGGGACCGAGACATGCACTCGCTTCGTTGGTAAATCTCGTCATGGACTTCTATGAGCTCGCTTCATCAACCAAACCTTGTACGAGAATAGATCTCGCATCAAAGCCTGGTTCCCTAGGGTCGACTGGAATCCTTCGCCCACCACTGTGAGGGCATCTATCATCATGCTGTCGAGGAACGTATGACCCACTCCTTGGGGGGGGTGTGGGCACTCGACGACGGTCATCGTGATCAAGTCGGCGATCATACTGCTCGCGGTTTCTGTACTGCTCTCGCCGGTCTCCACGCCCCTCACGCCTCGGGGGTGATCTTGGGCTGTGGGCCGACTGAACTGTATCTGCTACGACGGATCTGCTATGCATCCTATTCCGCGACTGAGATATGGCGGTATTCTGTTTTCCTGCTGCCCGGAGTAAATCCCTGATCTGCATCAAACCTCTGCCAGCTTCTGACTGGGACGGCTGGATTGACTCTGCTATTCGGGCTGCGGCTGCGAGATTCTGGATGGGAGTTCGATATACCTGAGTTGGAGGTGGAAAAAGTTGTCTTTGACTGTATTCTGGAACCCGCTGCCGAGCACGCTCATCGAGTGCGTGCTGGAGGTTCTCCAGTCGAGCGCGCTCAGCCAAGTTGGCTAGGCGCGCCTCCTCCAAGGCTCGGGCCTCGGGGGTTTCTCCAATGATAGGAGTATGAAGTGCATCCATGTTCCGGCGGCGAAGTTCTTCCATCTGCTGCGAAGAGAGGGGCTCGGGGAGGTACTCCTCGTGGACGCGCGACGGATCGCCTCCACCATTTCCTCCGTCAACGCGAGGGAAGCCTGGAGGACTACGAGGCCCATCGACCATCAGGACTTCCGTCGCGGGATCACTGCTGTCACACTGAGATGCGGTTTCTACGGAGCTAGTCGACAGATCGAACAGCCGTAGAGTGATTCGTCGGGCTCGATTGCCGCGACTTGGGGGACGGCCGACTAGCGGGCCACCACGTGCCTCACCCACCGCTGAAGCCTCGATCGACCGGAACACTTGCGCCAGCGGGCAACAGGGAGGGAGGACGCCACAGGAGCTGACTGATACTGAGTCGACGGCTGTCGCAGGAGGACGCCGCGAACGCATCCGCGAAAGTGCATTGCCCCGCGGACGGGGAGCGTCTCGACGTCAAGTGAAGCCTCTTGGAGCCAAGCGGAGCCGTCGGTGACAAACACGAGCGCAACGAGATGGATCTCGCGGCCCTCGGCCAAACCTCCGCCTGAAACTATGTCGATGGGGATCGGAAAAATCGCAACTTCTCCAACAAGTCGCTAAGACACCTGCCCCATGGTGGGCGCCAACTGTCGTGGTTATAAGTCTGACAGTAGAATGGGGGTAGGTATGTAGAGGCAAGATCTTAGCTATGGAGGAGTTGTACACGCAAGTTTTTACGAGTTCAGGCCTTTCTCGGAGGAACTAACAGCCCTACGTCTCGGAGCCCGGAGGCGGTCGACTGGATTATATGCGTGTGAGTTACAGGGGGTGCGAACCCTTGTCCCAAAGGAGGGGGGTAGCTTATATAGAGTGCGCCAGGACCCCAGCTCCCCTCTGTTACACAGGGTTAAACGTTCATCAAGAGGGGGGCGTTACTGCTAACGCCAGTAATAAAGATACATAATGACCATTAAAGCTACAACTTAATTCCCGACCGTTGCAGTGCAGAGTGGCTCTAGATCTTTTGGTCGTCGAGTCATAGTATTCATGGTCGAGTGACTTCAAGACTGTCCAGTGGAACATAGCTTCATGGTCGAGTGGATGATAATTCTTCTTCAAATGGTTCTGGTTTTTTAAGAGATGTCCTTGGGGAGGGTATCTTGGACAGGTCCATGACCCTACCCTAGGTGCATAGCTTCATCACCAGGTATGTATGCAAGTACAGCGATATAGGACAACAGGTACTAACAAGAGCAAAGCAGCGGGCAGCATATTTGCGATATCATGTCGTTCTTTTCAAACCAGAATTGTTCTTCGAGCAGATTTCCTGCAAAAAAGATCCGTAAGGCACATGCGGAAAAGTAGAAGTTCAAATTGTCATGTGATTTCATAGACAGTACTCATCCCGAACGAGACCAGTGCATAAAAGGTTTTTCCATTCAATGTCTTCTAAATTTAGCACAGTGAGACTTCACCGAAATTCGCTTATAGACTTGCCATCAAAGTGTGATTTCCTGTAACACCGACATCGCTGTAATGCTTCCTTGAAAAGCACAAGCAAGCTTTGCTCGTCATGACTATCTAGATTGACCCTGCCCTAGTTACAACAATGGAATGTAAATCATTGATGTGTTCGATCAGCAGAAAACAGGAAAATAATAACCATGAATAATAGCACTTACACGTAAGTTGGACAGGAAGATGTGAAAATGGTGTTTGTCTTCACTATAATCTTCCTATGATGGGAATATATGCACGTAGTCCCTAACAACATTGAAAGCATTGTCTTTTAAACTGGGAATAAATGGAATGGGGTTCCAATCTGCAGGAATTGGCCGTCCTCGCAGCTTGGGATAGGTCTTCGCCCAATGGACTTGCTGTACTTTTTGTCTGGAGTGGGATTTTTCTGTGGTACGGCTGGTGCTATGGTAAATGAAATCGGTATACCTTTTGCTGGAGTGCAGGTCCTGTGTGGTGGGGCTAGTGGTGTGCCCAATGAAGTATGGGTACAGTCACTGAGTCGGTCCTATGTTTTGTGTCACTGGTTGTACAGCCAATATAAGTGGGTGTCTGTCTGATTCTCCGCACCACCACGCTTTTCAAGGACTTTGCCGGTGCTCCTTCAGGTTCGCAATCACCTCTTCTTTTTGATGTCCGATGCACAAGAACATCATTTGAGTGGAAAACATGGTATGATGATAGATGGAATATGTATTGATAATGGATGGGCATGGTATCTCGAGTTATATGATGAGTAAACTAAGCAGATGGCGGTGCAACAAAGTAGAAGAAATGCAAGACGACATATGCAAGATACGCGCAATCAATAAAACCTTGTCAAATTAGAACAGGCACATTGATGGGTGAATAGGACAGGCCATCTGCCTTTGACTCCTCGAGGTTAGAATAGTCATTAGGATGATATTCTGAACAAGAATCAACAGGTGGGGAGCGTACGAGTTTCATTGCTTCCAGAATGGCACTCAATGCCTTGGTGCCAATTTTGTAAGTCACTGCAGTGTTCCACAATATTCTTCTGATGCGCGGATTTTGATATTCACTGTAATTGCATATAATATCTGAGAACCATGAAAACATAAATAGTTGTGAGATTATCTTTCTAATGCAGATGATATTCTAATATAGGGGCGCCCCTGTAAACACTTATGTGCTATCACTGGATTCTGATGAGAGAGCTCATGTGTGTTGTAATATGGTGCGTGCATTTATATAATCTAGCACAAGTACACAAAAAATAGGCTCCAAAAGTAAGGATAGCTGGCAGATGATAGGTTCATAATATACTGTATAGAGAGTTTATTGCCAAACCATGATAACAAGAGCACACAGCAACTAGGCAGATCATCGTGTACATAACAGGGGTACACCATAACCATGATATATAAATCGGGAAAGTGGAACTGCCTTGAAAATACGGTGTTGTATTGCCGCTAGTAATAAAGCCTATCGATGACGTACAGGCCAGCTCTATCGAACATGGTAAAGAAGAGCTAGCAGATTTTGGATAATAAAATGTTGGTTGCGCAGTGCTCACACATGATGAACCAGAGCGCATTAAGAATGCAACTCCCAGCTGTCTCTCGACCATTTCAGGCGGTTGGATGAAGATCCTACAGCTCCTAACCATTCTTCTTCCTCGTCTCTGATTCTTCCCATACAGAACACCGCACGGGCCGCCGGCCGGACCACCGGCCCCCACCGCCTATGTTCCTCCGCCACCCCCACCCCCCACCCGCGCCCCAACCCCCACCCGCGTAATTTTTCTTCGTTCGGCGAGGCCCCACAACCACCCGAGCCCCTTCGATCGCACCGGCGAACTCCGGCGAGCTCTGAAAAATCGACTAGCCCAATTTTGAAATTTAGTCTACTGTGATTTAACTAGTGTGGAATATAAAAGGGGAAAACCATAAGCATTGGGAGTATAGTGTTGAGCGTGCCATGGCGGATCTGAAGGTGCAAACCGGACAAAGGCAACTTCGCAACCAAGACAAGAAATCAGAGTAAATCAGTGGTGATCTATTTTCTTGCTAAGCAGATACGAAAGAGTACCGCCTGCAGTGCGGCGCTGCATGATCTGCTGAGAATTTGACGAACTCATGGTAGCGATGGCTGTCGGTGGCGTGGAAGAAGATCTAGGAGGGTAGACGGTGGCGGCGGGGCGCGGTGGACGAGACGGTCGTAGGAGCGGCGCCGGCAAGGTGTACGACAGCGGGGATGAAGCAAGAGGACGGGACGCAAGGATCCCGGTCCGAAGGCGTGGATGAGAGAGGTCGATCTCTTGTAATGGACGGTGGCGTAGGGGTATCAGCTCCGGCATGGTGGAGGACGGCGGTGGATGGGGGTGGCGGACGGCGGCAGACGGAGGAGGGTGGGGTGGAGAGGGTGTTTTGGTGCCCACGGAGTACGAATGGGGAAAAGGGAGATAGAGAGGAAGGGGGAACCATGTATTCAGGGCGCGCTTGTCTCAAATGCGAGGAAATTTACAAACTTAGGCCCCGTTTCAAATTTCTACTACATCACAACAACATTAGTCGGTTGGGGATAGGACGGTAATCTCGCATACACCGAATATTTGCTGACGAGAGTTTGTTTTTGGCGCCCACCATGTATGAATATGAATCGGGGAGGGAGTCGATTTTGGCCGAGGACACACTGTGTTTTGGCGCCCATCGTGTATGAATCCGGGTGAGAGGCGGTTACGTCACGTTTGGGTGAAATTACAAACCTACCCCTATCGAAACCTATAGAAATCCAGCAGATAGGCTTTGCATGGCAGGGATAGGCAGTAGTGATTTCCATCTCGCAGATTTTGGTTTCGGGCGGTTACTGCGAATTTCCCCGCTTCGTTCAAATTTTGCAGAGTGCGTTTACCATGCCAACTCAATTCGAATCCCGTTTGTATTCTATTTTTTCGGGCGGGATCCATTTTCAATTGGAATTTCATTCCATATACATCATTCTTTTATATATACTTTCAAAAGCACAACACCATTTATACATAAATATGGTTTACAAATGGCATGATCTCAGATTCATAAGGTTGTATCCATCAATTTGGATTTTCAAATATTTGAAACCACTTTATGTTGAAATCCAAT
Source organism: Aegilops longissima (assembly GCA_021605205.1). Lineage (NCBI taxonomy): Eukaryota > Viridiplantae > Streptophyta > Magnoliopsida > Poales > Poaceae > Aegilops > Aegilops longissima. The sequence goes on along the minus strand of CM038682.1, from coordinate 756,249,168 downwards.
GTATGCATTCCTCGTTAACTGTCTCCAATTAATGTGTTTCATGCGGGGTTTTTTTAACTTCTCAAACATGTATAATGTGTTTCACACACGCAATATATAGTGTAATCCCGTTTAGACATTAATTGCATATAAACCATGCATTGTTTGTAATTGAAGAATCTATGGATCACCAATATTGATAAACTATATAACATTACACGTCTGCCCAAATTCAAATGAATATGCATGTTTGATACACCAATTTGCGTTATGATATTATCGATGTCGTGATCTCCAGTTTAAATTTTTGAATCCCCTTTAATCCAGATATTCGTCTCATATAGCTATCACTCATGCTTATATAGGACTATCTCTCTAGACCTATACGCGTTCATCGTCTCTCAGGTATCTCTCATGCTACCTGTATGTCAACAATGATCTTTTATCTTCGTAACACACCGACGGTACTCTCTCCCTCGACCTTCATCACTCTATCTCTCTAAGTATATCTCGCCCCTGCTATGTGTCTCTAACTATGATTCTCCATGTGGAATCTCTTTCTCTCACACAAACACAAAACTTTGTCTCCCGGGTCTCATTTCTCTCTACTATTCCCATGTGTGCCACTCAAGACACCCCTCATACAGAGATGTCTTTCGCTCCTTAGATATGAGAACGCATTTAATCTTCCTCTTCAATATCTCTCTTTCACACACAAACACAAACTCTGTCTCCTAGGGTCTCATATTTCTCCATTGTTCTCTTGTATGTCGCTCACACACACCCTCTCTCCCTAGAGATATCTTATGTTCCCTCATATGTCTCTCTAGCTATCACTCTCGCTAGAAATATCTTTCTCTCGCAGACACAAAACTCTTTCTCTCTGGATCTCATTTCTCTCTGATATCTGTTTGTATGTGACTCACATACACCCTCTCTCTATCTCTCTCACACCCACACACATAACCCAGCCTTCTGATCCACTCGACTCCTATCTCTAACGCACACTAGCTAGCATCTTTATCTTTCTATTTATCTGTTTCTCCATCAACCTTCTTTCTCGCCCTCACTCTTGATTCCTATCACGCACACTACATATGTTTCTCTCTACATGCAGTCAAGTGCCCTCTCACACACATATATAACTTCACCCTTTGAACCACCCGACGGTCATCTCCAACACCCAAACTAACGGATGTCCATCTAGCTAGCATCTCCATCTCTGTATCTATCTGTAGTTTCTCCGTCAACATTTCTTTCTCGCACGGAGTCTTGCTTCCTGTCACCCACACTATATATGTCTCCATACATATGCATTTATAGGTTGATCTCTTTTGCACAATCGCTCGCCTCACCCCTCTGCTCGCTTATAGATGCATGCTCCAGCCCATGCCACTATCTCTTAAAGACAAAAACACATGCTCAATTGTCGGGCCTTCTTCCCCTGTATTCTCACATGCATGCATATTGTCATACCGATCCGCTCTCCCATGTCGTTGATCTTATGACTTATGTCTTCTTTCTTCTATCTCGACCATGCACGCGCGCACACACACACACACACACTGTAACACCCCGGATGTAACTTTCCATATTTGTAACTCCAACTCTTGCCATTTTCGCATTGTGATATGATATTCCTCCGTGGTTGGGTTTTGTCTTCGCTTTTGCATTTTCTCCATGTCATGCATTTTTATCATGTCATCATGTGCATCGCATTTGCATACGTGTTCGCCTCATGATTCCGAGCATTTTTCCGCTGTCCGCTTTTGCAATCCGCACTCCTATCTTCCCCGCGCCCTTTTACGCTTTTTCCGTGAGCGGTACTAAACTTTCTCGGAATGGACCGAGGTTTGTCAAGTGGCCTTGGTATACCACCGTAGACCACGGTCAAGTTCGGGTCATTTGGAGCTCGTTTGGTACTCCAACGGTTAACCGCGACCTCGCAAAGGCCTCTTTTAAGTTGCAGCCCAACACCCCTTCAAAATAGTCCAATAACCCATCTAAGTCACTTCCATGCTCTCCGTCGTTCGATCACGATCGTGTGGGCGAAAACCGCACCTCATTTGGACACTCCTAGCTCCCTCTATGCCTATTTAAGTAAACCCCCATTCCAAATCCGGGTCTTCTTCCTCCCAAACCCTAGCTTTTCTCCTCGCAGACGGACACGTCCGTCTCGCGCGGACGCATCGCCGCCGCGCAGCAGCTGGCAGCGCGCCACGCGTGCACGCCGCCGCCACCGCCGCCGCGTTCGCGGAACCCACGGAGGGCTCAGCGAGCTCAGGCCACCGCAGCCGGCGGTCGCCTCCTTCCGCCCTCCCTGCTCACAAGGCTCACGCCGCCGCCACCGCCGCGGCGCCGCCACGCCGCGCCCCGCCGCCCGCCACCGGATCCCGCCGCCCGGGCCATCGCGCCCGGCCGCCCTTCGCCTCGGTCCTGGCGCCGCTTCCTCGTCGCCTGCCCCGCCTCTCTCCTCCTCCGCCACGGCCGCTCCGCGAGTAGCCGCTCGCGCCGCGCCGCCGACCTCAAACCGCCGGATCTGGATCGGACCTTCGAGGATTGACTTCTTCCCCTCAGATTCTTCTAAGTTTTTTTTATCCCATTGATAATTTGTGGCATTTTCTATGCATCATAACTTTGCATCTGTAGCTCCATTTTGCGCGTGTAATATGTCAAAATGTTCGCCTCGAAGAGTAGATCATTTCATCTCATTGCATCATGTTCATTTGAGCTCATCTTGATTCCGGAAATGCTGTTAGAAGAGGGCTATGTGATGTTAGTTTCTGTTTCTTAACAGAAGTTGCACTTTTGTTATTTTTGCTATGATTGATGGGTGCACCCTATGAATTTGAGTCCTACATGTGTTTTGTAATATGACATGCCATCTTTCCAGGGGTGTATGCCATGTATTTTTGTGATCTATGTGGTGACTAGCACAAGCATGCAAAGTAGGCTTCCTGATGTTGCTGTTTTCAGCCCTGTTTAACTGATATTTTGATGCCATGTTAACTTGATGCTACCGTGATATCCATGCATATTTTGAGATACTTCAGTAAGGATGTTTTGAACATATGGTTATGTTCTATCCATCCATGCCTTTGTTTGCAATTATGGAGTGCCATAGCTTGAGTCAATCGAGCTCTACTTTTGCTATCAAATGTTTCCTGGCAGATTGTTTACATGTTATTCAATTTTGCCAAGGTTGTTGTGGTTGATCCGTGTATGCTATGATATTGTTCTTGCCATGTATGTCTTCTATGCCATGTCTTCTTGATGTATGTATGCTTAGTTTATCATGTAAGGCTCTGTAGTGAGTGCTTTGAGCTCTTAAACATGCCTACTTGTTATCTGTTTTTGACATGCCATTTTGCTGAATCTGTTAACGAAACTTGCGATATTGACATGGGTGTTACTATATTTTCTGATCCTTTTTGGCTTATGGTCAGTAAGGGACTTTTGTTCTATGCTTTGAGTAGATTCATGCCATGCCTTGTTTTACTATTATAAGTTCCTGTAGCATGTAGTTTTCTTGCTCTGAACATTGCTACCTGATGCTGTTTTTGTCATGTCCAGCCTGATATTTTGTGCACTTTTGCCATGCTTGTTTGGACCTGTTATGATGTGATTTAGCCGTAGCTCAGTGTTCATCTTTTGTCAAGCATCTTGAGTAGATCACTGCCATATACTTTGTTGGTACGTTTGGGTGCAGTAGCTTAATTTCTTGTTGCTTGTTAAGTGGCATCATGCTGTTAATGGCAGATTTGTGCCATTCTTGTTTTGCTTGTCATTTGCAAACCGTGCATCCGATTCCGGTGATCTTTATATCGATTTCAACCGAAATCATCTCATCTTTCCAGTGGCATACTTGGTTTTCCATGTTGATGCCTGGTTCATCATTTTCCTTCCGGAGCGCACATATGCATTGCATATCACATCCCGCATATCATGCCATATATTGCATCATGTTGATTGTGCATTGCACCGTGATTTATTGTGGTTCCTTTGTTTGTGTTCTTGCTTTGGGTAGAGCCGGGAGACGAGTTCGTGAACGAGGAACCTATTGAGAACGCTTACGAGGATCAAGCTTTCGACAACTCTGAGAACATTGCAGGCAAGATGACCATACCCTCGGAATCACTTCTATCTTTGCTATGCTAGTTGCTCGCTCTTTTTCTATGCCTATGCTACGATGCCTATCATTTGCTATATCATGCCACCCATATTGCCATGTCAGCCCCTAACCATCCTTTCCTAGCAAACCGTTGTTTGGCTATGTTACCGCTTTGCTCAGCCCTCTTATAGTGTTGCTAGTTGCGGTGAAGTTGAAGTTTGTTCCTTGTTGAACATGGAGATGTTGTTCCTTGTTGGAACATGTTTACTTGTTGGGGATATCACAATATATCTGCTATAATTAATGCATCTATATACTTGGTAAAGGGTGGAAGGCTCGGCCTTATGCCAGTGTTTTGTTCCACTCTTGCCACCCTAGTTTCCGTCATACCGGTGTTATGTTCCTTGATTTCGCGTTCCTTACGGTTGGGTGATTTATGGGACCCCTTGACAGTTCGCTTTGAATAAGACTCTCCAGCAAGGCCCAACTTTGGTTTTACCATTTGCCACCTAAGCCTTTTCCCCGGTTTTCGCGAGCCCGAGGGTCATCTTTATTTTAACCCCGACCAGTGCTCCTCGAGTGCTGGCCAAACGAGTAGATCATGGGCCACCACGGGAAACTCGAGGCTTGGTTTTACTCGTAGGATGTCTCATCCGGATGTGCCCGAGAACGAGATATGTGCAGCTCCTATCGGGATTTGTCGGCACAATCGGGTGGCTTTGCTGGTCTTGTTTTATTGCTGTCGAAATGTCTTGTAGTCCGGGATTCGAGATTGATCGGGTCTTCCGGTAGAAGGAATATCCTTCGCTGACCGTGAGAGCTTATAATGGGCTTGTTGGGACACCCTGCAGGTAATATTTTTCAAAGCCGTGCTCGGTTATGAGGCAGATGGGAATTTGTTAATGTCCGTTGTAGAAAACCGAAGTTGACCTCAATTAAAATACACATCAACGCGTGTGTAACCGTGATGGTCTCTTCTCGGCGGAGTCCGGAAGTGAACACGGTGTTGGAGTTATGTTTGACGTAAGTAGTTCAGATCACTTCTTGATCGCTACTAGCTTCACGTCCGTGCGTTTTGCTTCTCTTCTCGCTCCCTTTTGCGATGTAGCCACCATATATGCTAGTCGCTGCTGCAGCTCCACCTTACAACTCTGTCCTTCCTATAAGCTTAAATAGTCTTGATCTCGCGGGTGTGAGATTGCTGAGTCCCGTGACTCACAGATTCTTCCAAAACAGTTGCAGGAGTCCGATGATGCGGGCAGGTGACGAACCGAGCTCAAGTGGGAGTTCGACGAGGAACGTGGTCGTTATTATGTGTCTTTTCCCGATGATCGTAGTGGAGCCAGTTGGGACGATCGGGGATCTGTGTAGCATTTGGGGTATCTTCTTTTATTTTGGTTCCGTAGTCGGACCTTGAGTGTAATCTGAATGATGGATGTTTATTTATGTATTGTGTGAAGTGGCGATTGTAAGCCAACTATGTATCTCTTTCCTTATGTATTACATGGGTTGTGTGAAGATTACCTCACTTGCGACATTGCTTTCAATGCGGTTATGCCTCTAAGTCGTGCCTCGACACACGGGAGATATAGCCGCATCGAGGGCGCTAAGTTGGTAATCGAGCCTTCCCGACTTAGGAGCCCCTACTTGATTGTTTGTTGACGTTGTTGAGTCTAGAATGGAAAATGTTTTGAGTCTTAGGATTATATATATCGAGAGTAGGATTCTTTTACTCCCCAATCCTTCGTCGCTCGGTGAGGTATCCCGACGAGAGTTTGACTCTTCTCTCCTCAAATTTCACTAAAAAAATTTAGGATCACGCTGGTATCTTGGGATCGTTCGATGGTTTTGTGACGAGAACATTGTTCTTGGTGCCCGACATTTAGGGTTGTGGCGGTGTCCCGGGAGTTGAGCTCCGAGGTGTTGTCATCACAATTTTATCGTTGCAGTTCTGGAATACATGAGTTTTACCGACATCGAAATCTCTTTTGTGCAGTTGTTGGTGAGATAACCCCGATAACCCAGTACTGGGGCGAGCTCGGGAGTATTGCCATGACTCGTATAACGGATGTTTTTCGAAGGTCGAGATACACGATTTCCGAAGGTTTCTTGGTTATGTGTTGACGGATGGATACAATTGGATCTAGGTATTGTTAGTTTGGGTGATATATTTTGTGTCCCTCGATCCCCAACACCAGATTGCATAACCAGAAAGTTTCGGGAGTTTATAGGTGGGAATTCTAGTAGCTACGGGATATCTTTCCGACGGATGTATGATTTGAGATTGGGGTTCAACGTCCGATGGTCCGCCCATCCACGGTCGATTTACGGTGGTCGCGAGGCGCCTTAAAGAATCCTTGGCTATGCTGATTCGGGGCGTCTTTTTGTCATTCGTGACGTCCATTACGTCGTGCCCGTGTGGGCCCCACCACGAACACTTTGGGAAAAATCTCTATCATGTGTTTGTTCCGGCTTACTCTAGAAGCCAATCTTTTGTTTTCAGTTGTGATATTCGAGTTGTTTCAAAGGCAGATGGTGATTTCATACCTTTATCTAAGTGGCTTCTCACCTTAATGGACGTGTGATGATTAACTTTTGGAATTCATTCGTTCATTCTTGTTCGAATGTTTATTGTGAAGACTATATGTTGCAATTTCTATCAATTGATTCTACTTGCCTATTTGTCTATCAAAGGACTAACGGATGTCACCCTCTTCAGGATGCCTCCGCCAACGCGTCGGAATCCGGATCGAAATGATGGGAATCAGTCGAACCCTCCACCTCCACCTCCACCTCCGGAGGCCTGGCAAGCTATCATGGCAGCCACCAATGCCAATGCTCAGATGATTTTGCAGCTCTTGCAAGAGCGTACTCAAGGGCAAGGCAGTCAAGGAAATCAAGGTCAAGGCAACACCAGCCGCACTTTGCTACTCTCAGTCAGTTCCTCGCTAATCAGCCGAAGTCTTTCGGTTTACGTGGTCGAGGCCACTGACGGCGACGATTGGCTTGTGGACATCTGCAAGCATTTTGAATGTAGCAATGTCGGACCTGAGGACTTTGTCAAGTTTGCATCATTTCAACTCAAGGACCAAGCTCTTTGAGTGGTACCAGCAATACAAAGATTCCAGAGGAGGTCGTGTCATTACAGGATGAGTTCCGCCGAGATTTCAGAGCTCACCACATTCCTAAAAGTGTTGTTGAGAGCAAGCGTGAGGAGTTCCGCAATCTCAAGCAAGGCAACATGTACGTGTATCAATACAATATCCAGTTCGTAAACTCGCTCGCTTTGCTAAGCAAGACGTCCACGATGAAAAGAGTATGATCTATCAATTGAGAGGTGGTGCGAGAGAAGATCTGCAATTAGCTCTTGTGCTTTTGAGCCGAAAAGTATGATGAATTCTACAACATGGCACTGAAGCAAGAAGCTGCCCAGCTCAAATGTGAGGCTTCTAAGAAGAGAATCAGGATGCAGTTCAGTCTTCTTCTTCCTCTCAAGTGGCAGCTAAGCAGAAGTTCTACCTTCCTCCTCCTCCGTTCGTCAGCCTTATCAGCAGAAGAACTCAGGTGGCCGTGGATCTTCCCACCCACCCAACCCACAGCTATCGAACAAGTCTAATTCTCAAGCTCCAAGGTCAAGTGCTCCTTACCACCGTCCGCTCTCAGAGGTGACTTGCAACAAGTGTCAGCAAAAAGGTCACTATGCGAACAAATGCTTCAACCAGAGGCGCCTTCCGCCTCCTCCTCCTCCTGTGAAATCTTCAAGCAATGCAGTGGTCAAGCATAATCCCAAGTCTGCAAAGGTGAACATGATGAATGCAGCTCAAGCAGAGGAATCTTCTGATGTGATAATGGGTAATCTTCCAGTTAATGATATTCCTGCAAAAGTCTTATTTGATACTGGTGCATCGCATTCTTTCATGTCATATCCTTTTGCATCGAAGCACAATGTTGACACAGAGATTTTCTCCAAAGTTATGCAAGTTGTTTCTCCAGGAAAGCTTATGACTTCTAGTTTGGTTGCTCCCAATGTCTCTATCAAGATGGGCGATTATAGATTTCTGGCTAAACCTATTGTCCTTGGTGACTCGGATATTGATCTTATTCTCGGGATGGACTGGCTTTATCAGCACAAAGCTCAGCTTGATTGTGCTGCTAGAGAAATTCAATTGACTCACTCCTCTAATGATGTGATCATCTATGCCATTCGTGATGAAACCATTCGGTTGTTTTCTCTCAATGAGAAGGGCGAATTGGATGCTATCTCTCAGATTCCAGTCGTTTGTGAGTACCAAGATGTCTTTCCAGAAGAGCTTCCGGGTATGCCTCCTCATCGGCCGATTGAGTTCGTTATCGATCTTGAGCCCGCATCGAACCCGCTTGCAAGCGTCCATACAAGCTTGGACCTGATGAGCTGAAGGAATTGAAGAAGCAGCTCGATGAACAAGAGCGTCTGGTTTGATCGGACCGAGTTCATCTCCTTGGGGTTGTGGTGTTCTTTTGTCCGGAAGAAGGATGGCACGGACCGACTTTGCGTCGATTACCGTCCATTGAATAAGAAGACTATCAAGAACAAGTATCCACTTCCCAACATCAATGAGCTTTTCGAGCAACTCAAAGGTGCTAAAGTGTTCTCCAAGCTTGACCTTCAGATGGGTTATCATCAGATTCGCATTCGTGAACAAGATATTCCCAAGACAACATTGAGAACAAGCTTTGGTTCTTATGAATATCTTGTCATGTCTTTCGCCTTGTCAATGCTCCTCCAACATTCTCTCGGATGATGAACTTCATCTTCAACCCCTACACCAATGAATTCGTCTTGGTCTATCTTGATGATATTTTGGTCTTCTCCAAGAATAAGAAGGATCATGCCAAACATTTGCGATTGGTGCTAGACAAGCTCAGAGAGTATCAATTCTATGCTAAGTTCTCCAAATGTGAATTTTGGCTTGATGAAGTGCTTTATCTTGGTCATATCATCTCCGCCAAGGGCATCGCTGTTAATCCCGAGAAGGTGTCTGCAATTGTGAATTGGGAACCTCCTCAGAATGTCTGCAATTCTTGGTCTTGCAAGCTATTGCCGAAGATTCGTTGAGAATTTCTCCAAGATTGCAAAGCCTCTTTCCAACCTCCTCCAGAAGCATGTGAAGTATGTCTGGTCTCCTGAGTGTGACGTTGCTTTCAATACCCTCAAAGAGAAACTCGTCACAGCTCCTGTCTTGACTCCTCCTGATGAATCCAAGCCATTTGAAGTTTTCTGTGATGCTTCTCTTCAAGGTCTCGGTGCTGTGTTAATGCAAGAGAAGTGAGTTGTGGCCTATACCTCTCGTCAGTTGAAGCTCAACGAAAAGAACTACCCCACTCACGATCTTGAGTTGGCGGCGATTGTCCATGCATTGATAACATGGAGACATCTCTTGTTGGGAAGGAAAGTGGACATTTTCACCGATCACAAGAGTCTCAAGTACATCTTCACTCATCCGAACCTCAACCTCAGGCAGACTCGATGGGTCGAAATGATTCAAGAGTACAACCCAAGTATTGAATATACTCCGGGCAAGGCCAATGTCATTGCAGATGCTTTGAGCAGAAAGGCTTACTGCAATAGTCTGATCCTCAAGCCCTTCCAACCGGATCTCTGTGAAGCTTTCCGCAAGCTGAATCTTCAAGTTGTTCCTCAAGGTTTTCTTGCCAACCTCATAGTCTCTCCTACTTTGGAAGATCAGATTCGTGAGGCTCAACTTCTGGATACCATGGTGAAAAAGGTGAAACGTGGTATCGACAAGGGCATTTCCAAGTACAAGTGCTTCCACATTGATGACAAAGAGACTCTTTTCTTTGAGGACCGGATTGTGGTTCCTAAGGGTGATCTGAGAAAAGTCATTATGAACGAGGCTCACAATTCGCTTCTATCCATTCATCACGGAAGTGCGAAGATGTACCATGACCTCAAGCAGTCATATTGGTGGACTCGAATGAAGCGAGAAATTGCTCAATTCGTGAATGAATGTGATGTCTGCAGAAGAGTGAAAGCGAACACCAAAGACCAGCTGGTCTCCTCCAACCTCTTGCTATTCCGAATGGAAGTTTGATCATATTGAAATGGACTTCGTGACTGGATTTCCAAAGTCCAAGCGTGGAAATGATGCTATCTTCGTTGTCATTGACAAGCTTACTAAAGTGGCTCATTTTCTTCCTATCAAAGAATCTATCACAGCAGCTCGGTTGGCAGAGCTATCACCTCGAGGATTGTCTCCTTGCATGGCATTCCACAAGTGATCTCTTGGACCGTGGCAGCATCTTTACCTCCAAGTTTTGGGATTCTTTTCGAAGGCCATGGGCACCAACATTCGTTTCAAAGACAGCTTTCCATCCTCAAACAAGTGGCCAAGTCGGTGAGTAAATCAAATCCTTGAAGATATGCTCAGGGCTTGTGTCATTTCTTCGGTATGAAGTGGGAAGATTGTCTTCCATATGCCGAAGTTCTCCTACAACAACAGCTTCCAAGCGAGTTGGGCAAGGCCCCATTCGAAATTCTCTATGGCGAAAGTGCCGTACTCCTCTCAATTGGTCCGAGACAGTGAACGCCAACTTCTTGGCAATGACTTGATCACGAAGCGAAGAAATGTGCAAAGTCATTCGTGAGAATCTCAAAGCCGCATAATCGCGCGGAAGAGCTATTATGATGATAAGCACCGTGATGTGGCTTTTGAAATCGGAGACCATGTCTACCTCCGCGTCTCTCAATGAAAGGCACTCGCCGCCCGGTATCAAAGGAAGCTTGCCCCTAGATACGTGGGTCCTTTCAAGATCATTGGCAAAAGAGGCGATCTCGCCTATCAACTTGAGCTTCCGTCCAACTTCGCGAATGTGCATGATGTGTTTCACGTGTCACAGCTTCGCAAGTGCTTCAAGACTCCTGAACGCACTATCAACTTCGAAGAAATTGACCTTCAAGAAGATCTCTCTTATCATGAGCACCCCCTGCTATTCTTGAAGAAACCGAGCGCAAGACTCGCAACAAGTCAATCAAATTCCTGAAAGTGAAGTGGTCACACCATTCGACCGAGAAACCACCAGGGGCGCGAGGATCACCTCCGTTCGAATATCCGGAGTTCTTTCAGTCCTAGATCTCGGACGAGATCCTCTTGTAGTGGTGGAGTGTTGTAACACCCGGATGTAACTTTCCATATTTGTAACTCCAACTCTTGCCATTTTCGGCATTGTGATATGATATTCCCCGTGGTTGGGTTTTGTCTTTCGTTTTGCATTTTGTCCATGTCATGCATTTTGTATCATGTCATCATGTGCATCGCATTTGCATACGTGTTCGTCTCATGATTCCGAGCATTTTTCCGTTGTCCGTTTTGCAATCCGCACTCCTATCTTCCCCGCGCCCCTTTTACGCTTTTTCCGTGAGCGGTACTAAACTTTCTCGGAATGGACCGAGGTTTGTCAAGTGGCCTTGGTATACCACCGTAGACCACCGTCAAGTTTCGGTCATTTGGAGCTCGTTTGGTACTCCAACGGTTAACCGCACCCTCGCAAAGGCCTCTTTTAAGTTGCAGCCCAACACCCCTTCAAAATAGTCCAATAACCCATCTAAGTCACTTCCATGCTCTCCGTCGTTCGATCACGATCGTGTGGGCGAAAACCGCACCTCATTTGGACACTCCTAGCTCCCTCTATGCCTATTTAAGTAAACCCCCATTCCAAATCCGGGTCTTCTTCCTCCCGAAACCCTAGCTTTCCTCCCTCCGCGCACCGGACACGTCCGGTCTGCGCCGACATGTCGCCGCCGCCTCGCAGCCAGTGGCAGCACGCCACGTGGCACGCCGCCGCCCACCGCCGCGCCTGCGGAAACCACGGAGGGCCCGCGAGCCCGAAGCCACCGCACGCCGGCCGCCTCCTTCCGCCTCCCGGCCAAGCGCCTCGCGCGCCGCCGCCGCCGGCCGGCCGCGCCCGCCGCCACCGGCCCTCGCCGCCGCCGCCACGCCCCGCCCCGCCGCCCGCCACGGATCCGCCGCCCGGCGCCCGCGCCCGCCGCTTCCGGTCGCCCGCGCGCCGCCTCTCGGCGCCGCCTCCCTCGCCGCCCGGCCCGCCTCCTCTCCTCCTCCGCCACGGCCGCTCCGGCGAGTAGCCGCTCCGGCGCCGCCGCCCGACCTCGAAACCGGCCGGATCTGGATCGGACCCTTCGAGGATTGACTTCTTCCCCCTCAGATTCTTCTAAGTTTTTTTTATCCCATTGATAATTTGTGGCATTTTCTATGCATCATAACTTTGCATCTGTAGCTCCATTTTGCGCGTGTAATATGTCAAAATGTTCGCCTCGAAGAGTAGATCATTTCATCTCATTGCATCATGTTCATTTGAGCTCATCTTGATGCCCGAAATGCTGTTAGAAGAGGGCTATGTGATGTTAGTTTCGTTTCTTAATGAAGTTGCACTTTTGTTATTTTTGCTATGATTGATGTGTGCACCCTATGAATTTGAGTCCTACATGTGTTTTGTAATATGCCATGCCATCTTTCCAGGGGTGTATGCCATGTATTTTTGTGATCTATGTGGTGACTAGCACAAGCATGCAAAGTAGGCTTCTGATGTTGCTGTTTTCAACCCTGTTTAGCGATATTTTGATGCCATGTTAACTTGATGCTACCGAGAGATCCATGCATATTTTGAGATACTTCAGTAAGGATGTTTTGAACATATGGTTATGTTCTATCCATCCATGCCTTTGTTTGCAATTATGGAGTGCCATAGCTTGAGTCAATCGAGCTCTACTTTTGCTATCAAATGTTTCTGGCAGATTGTTTACATGTTATTCAATTTTGCCAAGGTTGTTGTGGTTGATCCGTATGCTATGATATTGTTCTTGCCATGTATGTCTTCTATGCCATGTCTTCTTGATGTATGTATGCTTAGTTTATCATGTAAGGCTCTGTAGTGAGTGCTTTGAGCTCTTAAACATGCCTACTTGTTATCTGTTTTGACATGCCATTTGCTGAATCATTAATGAAACTTGCGATATTGACATGGGTGTTACTATATTTTCTGATCCTTTTGGCTTATGGTCAGTAAGGGACTTTTGTTCTATGCTTTGAGTAGATTCATGCCATGCCTTGTTTTACTATTATAAGTTCCTGTAGCATGTAGTTTTCTTGCTCTGAACATTGCTACCGATGCTGTTTTTGTCATGTCCGGCTGATATTTTGTGCACTTTTGCCATGCTTGTTTGGACCTGTTATGATGTGATTTAGCCGTAGCTCAGTGTTCATCTTTTGTCAAGCATCTTGAGTAGATCACTGCCATATACTTTGTTGGTACGTTTGGGTGCAGTAGCTTAATTTCTTGTTGCTTGCTAAGTGGCATCATTTGTTAATGGCAGATTTGTGCCATTCTTGTTTTGCTTGTCATTTGCAAACCGTGCATCCGATTCGGTGATCTTTATATCGATTTCAACGAAATCATCTCATCTTTCCAGTGGCATACTTGGTTTTCCATGTTGATTCCTGGTTCATCATTTTCCTTCGGGCGCACATATGCATTGCATATCACATCCGCATATCATGCCATATATTGCATCATGTTGATTGTGCATTGCACCGTGATTTATTGTGGTTCCTTTGTTTGTTTTCTTGCTTTGGGTAGAGCCGGGAGACGAGTTCGTGAACGAGGAACCTATTGAGAACGCTTACGAGGATCAAGCTTTCGACAACTCTGAGAACATTGCAGGCAAGATGACCATACCCTCGGAATCACTTCTATCTTTGCTATGCTAGTTGCTCGCTCTTTTTCTATGCCTATGCTACGATGCCTATCATTTGCTATATCATGCCACCCATATTGCCATGTCAGCCCCTAACCATCCTTTCCTAGCAAACCGTTGTTTGGCTATGTTACCGCTTTGCTCAGCCCTCTTATAGCGTTGCTAGTTGCAGGTGAAGTTGAAGTTTGTTCCTTGTTGGAACATGGAGATGTTGTTCCTTGTTGGAACATGTTTACTTGTTGGGGATATCACAATATATCTGCTATAATTAATGCATCTATATACTTGGTAAAGGGTGGAAGGCTCGGCCTTATGCCCAGTGTTTTGTTCCACTCTTGCCACCCTAGTTTCCGTCATACGGTGTTATGTTCCTTGATTTCGCGTTCCTTACGGTTGGGTGATTTATGGGACCCCTTGACAGTTCGCTTTGAATAAGACTCGTCCCAGCAAGGCCCAACTTTGGTTTTACCATTTGCCACCTAAGCCTTTTCCCCGGGTTTCGCGAGCCCGAGGGTCATCTTTATTTTAACCCCGGACCAGTGCTCCTTCGAGTGCTGGCCCAAACGAGTAGACTCATGGGGCCACCACGGGAAACTCGAGGCTTGGTTTTACTCGTAGGATGTCTTATCCGGATGTGCCACGAGAGCGAGATATGTGCAGCTCCTATCGGGATTTGTCGGCACAATCGGGTGGCTTTGCTGGTCTTGTTTTATTCTGTCGAAATGTCTTGTAGTCCGGGATTCGAGATTGATCGGGTCTTCGGTAGAAGGAATATCCTTCGTTGACCGTGAGAGCTTATAATGGGCTAAGTTGGGACACCCTGCAGGTAATATTTTCAAAGCCGTGCCCATGGTTATGAGGCAGATGGGAATTTGTTAATGTCCGGTTGTAGAAAACCCGAAGTTGACCTCAATTAAAATACACATCAACCGCGTGTGTAACCGTGATGGTCTCTTCTCGGCGGAGTCCGGGAAGTGAACACGGTGTTGGAGTTATGTTTGACGTAAGTAGTTCAGGATCACTTCTTGATCGCTACTAGCTTCACGTCCGTGCCTTGCTTCTCTTCTCGCTCTCTTTTGCGATGTAGCCACCATATATGCTAGTCGCTTGCTGCAGCTCCACCTTACAACTCTGTCCTTCCTATAAGCTTAAATAGTCTTGATCTCGCGGGTGTGAGATTGCTGAGTCCCGTGACTCATGATTCTACCAAAACAGTTGCAGTTCCGATAATACCGGTGCAGGTGACGAACCGAGCTCAAGTGGGAGTTCGACGAGGAACGTGGTCGTTACTATGTGTCTTTTCCGATGATCGTAGTGGAGCCAGTTGGGACGATCGGGATCTGTGTAGCATTTGGGGTATCTTCTTTTATTTTGGTTCCGTAGTCGGACCTTGAGTGTAATCTGAATGATGGATGTTTATTTATGTATTGTGTGAAGTGGCGACTGTAAGCCAACTATGTACCTCTTTCCCTTATGTATTACATGGGTTGTGTGAAGATTACCTCACTTGCGACATTGCTTTCAATGCGGTTATGCCTCTAAGTCGTGCCTCGACACGTGGGAGATATAGCCGCATCGAGGGCGTTACACACACACATCCCACGTATACATGTATACCTATCACACATACACGTTCAAGGTCTCTATGTCTCCATACGTAGTTAATTACCCTCAATCCTAACGCCACATCGAATCGTTCTCCTCTTTTGTGCACATAACTTCCGCCTGGATGGGTAAAACACACACTCACACTTAACAATCTCCTTCTAGCTACCCCCCCGCGCCTCTCACTCTTCCCCTATATCCCCGAAACCAATAAGACCATCCCTTTGTTTAATTCCCGCCTACATGCACCATCGATATATAGTAGTCTTCCTCAGTGTCTCTCGAACAAACACGTTCTCTCGATGTCGACTCCTCTCACGCGCACGCACCTTCTCTTCCCTCTCTACGGGTATTTTCTCTATCGCACCCCATCGTTGGTGGCCTCTGCCATACACATCACCTCTCTATGATGAAGCCATGCACACTTAAATTACATCCGCCACAGAGGACCCCGCGACACACACACACACACACGCACGCACGCACACAGGCACACACACACGCACGCACGCATACCCCCCCTACACACACACACACACACTAAGACTCCATCTCTCTCTCTCTCTCTCACACACACACACACAAACACACACACACACACACGCACGCACCCCCCCCCCCCCACACACACACACACTTAGACTCCATCTCTCTCTCTCTCTCACACACACACACACACACAAACTAAGACTCCATCTCTCTCTCTCCTCTCTCTCTCTCTCTCACACACACACACAGAGAGACACACACACACCCCACACACACACTAAGACTCCATCTCACACACACATGCTCAAGGCGGAGCATTTGTTCCTACCAACCTTCATCCAACCTTACCCGTATGATAAACAATCACCTTTATTTACTTGCATAACATGGACAAATTCCACTTTACTTTAGTAGTCAGCAAACTTATCATCTGTACCCTTATAACAAAACAAGTTGGCGATGATGGTGTGCCTGCCATCTTGTAATACAGCTGGGACCCGTCAGATTTGGTGACTGACTTGTGGGCCTACTAAGCGGACGTGTACGCACGGCTTTGTCAACTTAATCAACAAATGATTCTAGCAGCTGGACCGTTGGATGTTAATCCAACAGCCGTGCTCCTTCTTCAACCTCTATTCTTCCTCCTGTCTCCCGGTATGCACTGCTGTTGTGCTGCCAGCACCAACCGTGAAGTTTCCCTCCTCTCCATCTGCGACTCCTTTGCCCCATCTTCCCCATCTCCGGTCGTTCCGATGCAGAGTGCGCTTCGCACGGTGTGGTCAACGTGGTCAACAACCGAGAGTCATCGGAAGATGACTGACGTGAGAGGCGGCGGTGGGGACGCACCACACCCATGGGCGCATGCATGCAGCGGAACGCAGCGAGGTCAACATGGTCAAGGAGCGACTTCCATCGAAGTATATCATGACGTGGAGAGTCTCGGTGGGTCCACGGCTGCAGCAAGTAAGTGCCTCCTTATTACACGAAAATAAAGATTCCTCCAACTGACAGCAGGGACCCACTGGATGGGCCACCATATTTTGCGAAAAAAATGTTTGCCCCCTGACTGCTGGGACCCACCTGACGGGCCACCGTATTTCGTGAAAAAAACATTCCCCCCGTTGTCAGCTCGGACCCACCGGAAGTGCCTCCTTATTACGCACAAAAAAATGAATACTCCCCCTTCTAGCTGGGACCCACCTTGGTGGGATGCTGACTTGTGGGCCTACTAAGTTGACGGGGACGAAGGGCTTTGTCAACTTAGTCAATATGAACGATTCTAGCTCCAGTGACCGTACGATGTCCATCCAACGGCCGTAGTGCTTCTTCAGCCTCTAGTTTTCTTGCTCCAGCCGCCCAAACCAGCGCCAGTCGTGCCTCATGCTCCTGCCTCCCGTGGTCGGCTGTGCTGCCGCGGAGGCCTCACCGCCCCCTACTATTCCAACCGCTGGCCAGGCCCTGCGGTGGCGGCAGCCTCACTGCGCAGCCAACCAGTGAACCCTCATATTCCTCTCGCGCAGGCTTCCTTTGCCGCGCGTCTTCCCCGCTCGCGTCGTCCCCTTCCTAGGCCTCGCCGTCGTCCACCGCCGTGGTGCTCTCGCGGCGTGGTCAACGTGGTCAAGGAACGACTTCCATCGGAAGAGTACTGTACGTGGAGAGGCTGACAGCTGGGTCCATGGCCACAGCCCAGTTTTTTTGTGATTTGCCAAGTAAGTCGCTTTGTCAGGCCTGTTGGGCTGCAAATCTTTCAAGACGAGGAGAGCTTTCATTCGGCTGGCCGAGAAAATGGCCCATCAGTAATGAGAAATGGGTTGTACATTTTTAAAACACATCAAACCGGCAATTAGTTTCAAATATCTTTTTTCATTTCGGGATTTTAAATTACATTAATTTCTATCGTGGAGAATTTGTTGGATTTTATATTGATATACATTTATTTTAAAATCAGTTTGAATGTGAGTCGAAATTTGGGATTAAAACAGTTCGGACCGCTCGAAATATGCAAAATTTCGTATAATTTTTAACCGTGGCCACAATATGGGCTGTAATGCTAACAAAAAGAATATGGGCTCCAGAAAAACCTTAAGAATTAGCAAATGGGCTGCAAATTATTAGAAATAATGGCAGATCGGTTGTATGTTGTTTTCCACAGATTTGAGGCTTTCCTAAAAAAGGTTGACGCACAAGCAGTGACTGTTGGATGGCCATCCAACGGCCGTCGTGCTTCTTCAATCTGTGCTCTTCCTGCTCCAGGCGCTCAAACAAGCGCCGGCCGGACTGCCTGCTCCCTCCTTCCCGCGGCCGGCTCTGCTGCCGCGCAGGCCTCACCGCCCCATCATACTCCCATCGCTGGCCTAGCCATCCTCTACTCACCCACACTGCTGTTATTCTCGGCGACGCAGGGCGAACCAAGTAAACCCTCGTATAGTCGTACTCCCCTCGCGTGGGAAACAACTGCCGAGTCTTCCTGCCTCCGTGTCGTTCCTTTCTAGGCCTCGCCGTCGTCCACCGCCCTGGTGCTCTCGGCGCGGCCTGGTCAACGTGGTCAACGACCGACATGCATCTGAAGTGGGCTGTATGTGGAGAGGCCGACAGCTGGGTCCACGGCCGAACGCAAGGAAATGCCTCCTTATTACGCGCAAAATAATGATTCCTCCACCTGACATTAGGGACCCACCGAAAGGGCCTCTGTATTTCATGAAAAAAAATGTTACCACCGCTGACAGCTCGGACCCACCAGCTATATCTTCGCACGCAAGGAAGTGCCTCCTTATTACGCATAAAAAATGAATACTCCGCGTGTTAGCTGGTACCCAGTATAGTGGCAGGCTGACTTGTGGGCCTACTAAGTTGACAAGGACGGAGGGCTTTGTCAACTTAGTCAATATGCACGATTCTAGCTCCAGTGACCGTACGATGTCCATCCAACAGCCTTAGTGCTTCTTCAACCTCTGGTCTTCTTGCTCTAGCCACCCAAACCAGCGCCGGTCGTGCCTCGTGCTCCTGCCTCCCGTGGTCGGCTGTGATGCAGCGGAGGCCTCACCGCCCCCTACTACTCCGACTGCTGGACAGGCCATCCCTCTACTCTCCCACACCCCCTGTTATTCTGCGGCGACGGTAGCCTCACACCGCAGCGAACCAGTGAACCCTCGTACTCCTCTACGCGTGGGCATCCACTGCGGCATGTTCCCCGGCTCCGCATCGTCCCCTTCATAGGCCTCACCGTCGTCCACCGCCCGGTGCTCTTGGCCGGCGTGGTCAACGTGGTCAAGGAACGGCTTCCATCGGACGTGGACTGTACGTGGAAAGGCTGACAGCTTGGTCCACGGCCGCAGCAAGGAAGTGCCTCCTTATTACGTGCAAAATAATTATTCCTCCACCTGACAGCAGGGACCCACCGGACGGGCCACCGTATTTCGTGAAAAAATGATTCGCCCCCTGACTGCTGGGACCCACCAGCTACATCTTCGCACGCAAGGAAGTGCGTCCGGGCAAAAAAAACGATTTGTCCCCCTGACTGTTGGGACCCACCAGCTACATCTTCGCACGCAAGGAAGTGCGTCCGGGAAAAAAAATGATTCGCCCCCTTACTGCTGGGACCCACCAGCTACATCTTCGCATGCAAGGAAGTGCCTTACAGTCGGGACCCATCTGGTCGAAGCGTACGTAGCGTTGTCATTCTGGTCGCGAACGTGTACGGACATATATACTGGTCGATGTAGAGGCGTGCACGTGTCATAGTAGAGGCGCGTACGTGTCGTAGTAGAGGCGTGCACGTAGCATGTACACGTACATACAGCGGCCAGGGTGCAAGAAAGAAAATACAGCCACGTATGTGTACGCACGGGCAGGGCTCGTGTACATGGCTGGGTCGGAACGGAGAAACAGTGTCGTCGTCGTGTTCATCGGGAGGCAACAGAATGCGTCGTGTTCATCGGGAGGCAACGGAACGCGTGGGAGCCAACCGGCTGGGTCGGAACGGAATGCATGGTCGTGTTCATCGGGAGGGCTTGGACGTAACATGCGATGGAAACGAGGCCTGACATACCGCACAACAGAGGAAACGGACCTCCTACGTTCGGAACGGGGTCCTGTTGATCGGGAGGGGTGTGGCGTACCGCAAAACGGAGGAAACGGACCTCCCACGGTCGAAACGGGGGTCATGTTGATCGGGAGGGGTGTGGCGTACCACAAAACGGAGGAAACGGACCTCCTACGGTCGATACGGGGGTCCTGTTGATTGGGAGGGGTGTGGTGTACCGTAAAACGAACGAAACAGACCTCCTACGGTCGAAACGGGGGTCCTGTTGATCGGGAGGGGTGTGGCGTACCGCAAAACGGATGAAACGGACCTCCTATGGTCGAAATGGGGGTCCTGTTCATCGGGAGGGGTGTGGCGTACCGCAAAACGGGACTCCGCGGGATATTGTTCATCTGCACCGTCAACCTCCTCCAGCCTCCACGGGCTCCTGTTCATCTAGCCTCCACCGCGCTCTACTCCACCGGCTACTGTTCAACCACCCCTCCACCATCTACTGTTCATCCAGCCCTCCACACCAAGGGGTCCTGTTCAACCACCCCTCCACGGGCACCCCTCCACCGTTTACTGTTCATCCAGCCCTCCACCACACCATGGGGTCCTGTTCATCCAGAGGCAATGCCACCTCTCACTGTTCATCCAACCCCCCCGCAACGCCATTGCTCATCCAATCGATCGGCTTGATTAGCAGCGATGGCGGCGAATCGCCGATCGGGTTCGATTAATAGCCATCGATCGATCCCTCGGTTTGAAGAACGCAGTAGCCTGCAAAGGCAATCACTCGGGTTCAGTTAGAGCCCAATGCCTCGCTCGGGTTCAGTTAGAGCCAACGCCTCGCACACACGCGAATACGTGTACGAGAGAAACGCGCATCGCCCACCGTAACCGGGAACTCCCCGAAATTTTCATTGCCCTCGCTCCTACCACGGTTTTTTCCGTCATGGCCGGCCCAAAAAATGTCATGCAGCTGCGTCTCTGGCCCGCCCAGGACGAAAAGCCCATTTTTTGTCAGGATTTTTTGTCATAGCAGTAGGAGCCCACCACATCTATGATGATATCGGGTTTTGTCACAATTATCGTCATAGAAGTGTCATATGTATGACAGGAAAAAAATTCGTTCGTCCCAAAATGTGACAGATGTGTCTTTTTTTTGTAGTGAGGTTACACCGCTGCATAGAGGGGGGAAGAGTTGGTGATGATGGCGGTGAAGTTGTTGGTGAAGATTGCGGTGATGATGATAGCCCCCGGTGGCACTCCGGCGCCACCGGAAGCGAGGGGGAGAGAGCCCCCCTCCTTCTTCTCTTCCTTGACCTCCTCCCTAGATTGGAGAGGGGTTTCCCCTCTGGTCCTTGGCCTCCATGGCATGGGAGGGGCGAGAGCCCCTCCGAGATTGGATCTGTCTCTCTGTCTCTCTCCGTTTCTGCGTTCTGTTTGCTGCCCTTACACTGTTTCTTTAATATCCGGAGATCCATAACTCCGATAGGACTGAAACCTTCGCCGTGATTTTTTACCAAAAATTAGCTTTCTTGCGGCCGAAGAAGGGCATCAATCGCCTTACGGGTGGCCCACGAGGGTCAGGGGCGCGCCCAGGGGGCAGGGGCGCCCCCCTGCCTCGTGGCCACCTCGGGCACCGTTTCGCGTGGATTTTTCTTCCGGAATTTTCCAAATATTCCAAAAATAAGCTCCGTCCGTTTTTATCCCATTTGGATTCCGTTTGATATGAGGTTTCGGCGAAACATAAAACATGCAACAAACAGGAACTGGCACTGGGCACTGGATTAATATGTTAGTCCCAAAAATAGTATAAAAAGTTGCCAAAAGTATATGAAAGTTGTATAATATTGGCATGGAACAATCAAAAATTATAGATACGACGGAGACGTATCACGCCCCTTAGTACTTCTTTGCAATCTTTCACAATTTTTCTCCAGTCTTTGACTATTAAGACTTGCTCGCTTTTAGAAATCCTGAATGCACTCATGTGCAATGTAGGATGTCTTGTCCGTAAGCTAACCATGGGCATGTGACCTTTAGCCTCGATCCAATGAGGCACAACTATCATCGGGAGTCCATGTTGAAGAACATCGTAGTAACATACTTAGCAATGAAGTTTAGCTTAAAAATAATGTATGCAAAATATGCACTGAGGACAAATAGTAAAAATCTTACCATCTTTCCTAAATAGATGTGACCGTAGTTCAACTAGGAAATTTCTGTCACACATGCCGCGCTCGTCTTTGCAGTATTCGCACATACCGGAATCATTTTCGTTGTCAGACATTTCCTATGTTCATAGTTGAAACATTAATTGAAAATCTGTCGAAGGCAACTACCAGGAAACTCAACACACAAATCCAGGGCGCTTGACATTTCCTACATATTCTAGCACAAGTCATGCTTAAATTCACGGAAAAATCCGGCATGACCTCTTCTAAAATAGGACATATCGAGAGCCTGAAATTTGCCGGAACAGAAATGAATCAACACTCCGGCCAAACATAGGTCACTCCGAAATGAATCAACACTTCGCACATGAGCATAATCTGGTGCTCATTGTATTTCAATGGTTCAATATTGACAAAAACATTTCAATATATCTTATTATCCTAACATTTCATTTGGTTAAGAAGCATAACTAAATAACCTAGTTCTACTCTATAGAACACCGAGGAGTGGAGAAGGAGGAGGTGGACTTTTAGCTCACCGACTCGGGTGAGGGAAATATGCCCTAGAGGCAATAATAAAGTTATTATTTATTTCCTTATTTCATGATAAATGTTTATAATTCATGCTAGAATTGTATTAATTGGAAACTTAGTACATGTGTGAATACATAGACAAACAGAGTGTCACTAGTATGCCACTACTTGACTAGCTCGTTGAATCAAAGATGGTTAAGTTTCCTAGCCAAAGACATGAGTTGTCATTTGATTAACGGGATCACATCATTAGAGAATGATGTGATTGACTTGACCCATTCCGTTAGTTTAGCACTTGATCGTTTAGTATGTTGCTATTGCTTTCTTCATGACTTATACATGTTCCTATGACTATGAGATTATGCAACTCCCGAATACCGGAGGAACACTTTGTGTGATACCAAACGTCACAACGTAACTGGGTGATTATAAAGGTGCTCTACAAGTGTCTCCAATGGTGTTTGTTGAGTTGGCTTAGATCGAGATTAGGATTTGTCACTCCGACTGTTGGAGAGGTATCTCTGGGCCCTCTCGGTAATGCACATCACTATAAGCCTTGCAAGCAATGTGACTAATGAGTTAGTTGCGGGATGATGCATTACGGAATGAATAAAGAGACTTGCCGGTAACGAGGTTGAACTAGGTATTGAGATACCGACGATCGAATCTCGGGCAAGTAACATATTGATGACAAAGGGAACAACGTATGTTGTTATGCGGTTTGACCGATAAAGATCTTCGTAGAATATGTAGGATCCAATATGAGCATCCAGTTTCCGCTGTTGGTTATTGTCGTAGATGAGTCTCGGTCATGTCTACATAGTTCTCGAACCCATAGGGTCCGCACGCTTAACGTTCGGTGACGATCGGTAATATGAGTTTATGTGTTTTGATGTACCGAACGTAGTTCGGAGTCCCGGTAAGGGAGTCCTGGACTAGGGGGTGTCCGGATAGCCGAACTATGATCACGGCCGGACTCCAAGACTATGAAGATACAAGATTGAAGACTTCGTCCCGTGTCCGGATTGGACTTTCCTTGGCGTGGAAGGCAAGCTTGGCGATACGGATATGTAGATCTCCTACCATTGTAATCGACTCTATGTAACCGTAACCTATCCGGTGTCTATATAAACCGGAGGGTTTTAGTCTGTAGGACGAACAACAATCATACCATAGGCTAGCTTCTAGGGTTTAGCCTCCTTGATCTCGTGGTAGATCTACTCTTGTACTACCCATATCAACAATATTAATCAAGCAGGAGTAGGGTATTACCTCCATCGAGAGGGCCGAACCTGGTAAAAACATCGTGTCCCTTGTCTCCTATTACCATCCGCCTAGACGCACAGTTCGGGACCCCCTACCCGAGATCCGCGGTTTTGACACCGACATTGGTGCTTTCATTGAGAGTTCCTCGTGTCGCCACCGATAGGCCCGATGGCTCCTTCGATCATCAACAACGACGCGGTCCAGGTGAGATTTTTCTCCCGGACAGATCTGCGATTCGGGCGGCTTTGCACTACGGGCCAATTCGCTGGCCATCCGGAGCAGATCGAAGCTACGCCCCGCCATCAGGTCAGATTTGGAAGTTTGAACTATACGGCCGATATCGCGGAGACTTGATCTTTGACGGATTCGAGCGCGGAACAAGCGTGCCAGACTGTCTCGATGGGCATGATCTAGCTCTGCAGCGAGCAGTGCCTCGAGGCCGCACCAAAGATCCGCTCGACCCTTAATCCGGGCCGGATTCCCGATCGAGGACGAGTGGCTGGACACCGCCGGGGGCTACAATCTCTACGGTGATCGAGCCGAACTCCATCCTTCTCCTTTGCAAAGACATTGACTCCAGGGTGCCGGACTCCTCACCGGACTCCAAACCCTCCGCGACCCTGCCAATCGAATCCAATCGGGCGCCGGTCATGGAGTTCACTGCCGCGGACATCTTTCAGCACTCGCCCTTTGGCGACATCCTGAATTCACTAAAGTCTCTCTCTTTATCCGGAGAGCCATGGCCATACCACGGTCGGGAAGGTTGGGACGCGGACGACGAAGAAATTCAACGCCCACCCACCACCCACTTCGTAGCCACTGTCGAAAGCTTACACAACGTGCTTGATTTCGACTCCGAAGACATCGACGGTATGGACGACGATGTAGGAGACAACCATGAACTAGTGCCTATAGGATGCTGGACAACCACCTCATCCCATGATGTATACATGGTGGATACACCTAAAGGAAATGAAGACGAGGAACAACGTGAAGCTACGAAGGATAAATCCCTCGAAAAGCAGTCAAAACGGCAACATAAACGCCGAACCAAGTCCCGCCTCAACAAAGACCCAGCCATAGAGCAGGGTGAACCGGTGGACGACGAACATGTTGTCGAGCAATCGTCCGAACAAGACAACTTGGATAAACAACCCGTCCCCAGCGAAGACAACAGTCCAGATGACCTCACGCCGGACAAATTGTTGGAGCAGAATGACCTCCACAAAAGGCTCGTCGCCACTACGCGTAGCCTGAAAAAGCAGAAGCGGAAGCTCAAAACAGCGGAAGATGCACTCAGAATCAGATGGAGCAAAGTATTCTACACCGCAGACAAATACGGTGACAGTCGCCGAATAAAGAGCTACCCAAAGAGAAAGCTACTGCCCGAATTTGACGAGGAGGCCATAGAGCCCCCACAATCAAAAATTAAGAAGGCCACCCGGTCGGATGGACGACCCCATGGCAAAAAGAGAGTGGCAACTAGCGCCGCACACAAGCCGATACGCGATCCGCATAAGGATTCACATCAAAAGGATGGCCCAGTTAGGTCCATTTATGGGCCTAGAAAGCAAGCTCTTCGAAGCAAGGCAACACGCCAAATATCCGAACATCAAGGCACACCCAAATACAGGGGCGCCGCACATCCCCTATGTTTCACCGATGAGGTGCTGGATCATGAATTTCCAGCGGGATTCAAACCTGTAAACATAGAGGCATATGACGGAACAACGGACCCTGGAGTCTGGATTGAGGATTACATCCTCCACATACACAATGCTAGAGGAGATGATCTCCACGCCATAAAATACTTACCCCTCAAACTCAAAGGGCCAGCTCGGCATTGGCTTAAAAGCCTCCCCGAAAATACCATTGGAAGCTGGGAAGAGCTCGAGGATGCGTTTCGGGAAAATTTTCAGGGGACCTATGTCCGCCCTCCGGATGCGAGCGATCTAAGTCACATAACTCAACAGCCCGGAGAGTCAGCCCGAAATTCGAACAGGTTCCATACTAAAAGAACCAAATAGTCGATTGTCGGACGCCAAGCCTTAGCAGCCTTCAAACACAACGTCCGAGACGAATGGCTCGCCAGACACCTCGCCAAGAAAAGCCAAGAACAATGGCCGCATTAACAAGTCTCATGACCCTTTTATGCTGGAGAGGATAGCTGGCTAGCAAGATGCAGCACCAGCGACCCAAGTACATCCAAGTCGAGATGGAACGGAAACCACGGCGCAACGAGGACCAGCGCCGGATTAAAAGGAACGGTCCAAAGAGCGCGGCAATCAACGCCGGATTCAAAAGCTCACGGCAGAACAATAAAAAAACGCCCCTTAAGGCCGATAGCGATGAGCTATCCAACTTAAAAAAAATCTTGGACAAGATATGTCAAATCCACAGTACTCCCGGAAGGCCTGCAAACCATACCCACAGAGATTGTTGGGTCTTCAAATAGTCCGGCAGACTCAACGCCGAACACAAGGGGCTCGACACACCAAGTGAAGATGATGACGAACACCACAAGCAGAGCCCCGAAAACAAAAGAATTTCCCACAAGATGTTAAAACAGAAACTCACTTCACGTGATCAAAGGGAAAAACAGAGCGGCGCCCACTAAAATGTGTGCCGCACACTGGTTGTCAAAACCAATCACCTTCGACCATCAGGACTATTCCGAAAGTATCCGGAACGCAGGATGGACTGCCTTGATATTGGATCCTATAATCGACGGATTGCAATTTACACAAGTCCTCATGGATGGTGGCAGTGACATAAACCTGATATATCAGGACACAATCCGCAGGATGGGGATAGACCCAACAAAAATTCGCCGTAGCAACACCTCCTTTAAAGGAGTAATGCCAGGCCAACATGCCCATTGCACGGGCTCCATACTGCTAGAAGTTGTGTTCGGTTCATCCGACAACTTCCGTCGCGAAAAGTTAATCTTCCATGTCGCCCCGCTTAAAAGTAGCCATCACACTATTGGGACGCCTTGCTTTCGCCGCTTTTAACGCAATACCGCATTATGCATCTCTCACACTTAAAATGCCCGTCCACGCGGCATCATCTCATTAAAAGGGAGTATTATGTTACTTGAGCACGGAGGAACGTGAGACTGCCTTGACAGCCCCACACCTATCCGGCTCCGCTAGTCAAAGAACCTGAATTGGTCATTCAAACCCCGAACACGCCTAGACGAGTCCGGCGCCTACTAGCGGTATACCCCCATACAAGGGGCTGCATGCATGTATCACAAGAGACAATAAAGCTCAATCTTATTCACTTCTTCGAATCGTACTCTGTTTATTTAATATAAAGTACATCTTTCACACGATCTTTTTTCTTTTTTAAACTAAGTTCCTCTCTTTTACAGATGAATAACATGCTACACCCATCCAGGATACGGCACAACGGAGACACAGGTGCAGACGTGTAGTAGGGACCCGTTGCAAGGATTCTTTTCAGATTAAGACCCTGCGTAAACCTTTTTTACTGTCTCTTGTTGATATACATCCCCCGGTTTCTTACTATAACCGAGGAGGAGGCTGGCGTTTTGGCATTGGCCGCACCAGAATTTTTTTTATGCACGGACACTGGGGCTTAGGGCATTATTCTGCCCGTTTTTATAAAGACCGAATACCTTAGGGAGTATTCGCGCCTCGAAAGTTAGGGCCTTATATGCATCAGCTCCGAATCATGTCTTTGGTCAAATGTTGGGTTTGCCCGGCTCCTGTGTTTTGCTGCCTTACGTTCCGTTTTATCGGCTAACGCGGCACCAGGAGAACTACTGCGATTGTGCCCCGGTTCGGCCGGGCGAGCACCTCAGTAGAGAAAGCCGAAAATTGACTGTCATGATATAGCGAGAGACTGGTCAACCACTCGATGACTCATCGGAATGTTTAGAATTCCTCCGCATTAATGAAGGACCGGTTTTCGGTCAGGCACATACGCGCCCCGAATTCGGGAGGGTGTGGTGCCCCCAGGGGCTATATAGTAGCCCCACCCTCGAACTCCTATGGCTAAGTAAAAGTGATAAAGCATTATAGTCCGGTTGCCTAGTTTGCTACGCTACCACCTCCTTAACAGGACCAAGACGTTGGATTAAGTGTGAAAAAGCGCCTTCTTTGCAAACACCCCCGCACTATGTGCGTGGGGGCTAAAGCCAAGGACTGCCATCTTTCAGGTTATATATACATATACATAAACGGCCACACAGGGAGTAGTTTACTACTTGAACGCACAAGTATAAAAAGCTCTTATATCATATTGAAACATTGTTTTCACAAATCATACATGTCATTTAAACATAATATCCTTCGAGCACTGCGTCTCTATTAAACGAGTGCCCTGCAGGACTTCCTCAATGTAGTGCTCGGCAGGTACTCGGATTCTGTCCGAATCTTGGGATGCAACGTCGGTGGCCTTCATATCTGCCCAGTATGTCTTGACACGGGCCAGAGCCATCCGCGCTCCCTCAATACACGCCGACCGCTTTATTGCGTCGATATGCGGTACCGCACCAAGGAACTGCTACACTAAACCAAAATAACTCTTCGGCTGGGGTCCGCCCGGCCACAAATGAGTCATGACATGCTTCATGGAAAGTCCAGATAGTCGATTCAGCTCGGCCCATTCGGCCAACCGATCGATCAACGGAAGAAGACGCTCCGGACTATGGAATTGCGACCAATATAGCTCTTCCTTCATGTGCCCCTTCCGCCTCGGAGTGCTCAATTGCGTCGCGGCTTCGCCGCTAAGTCCAGATAAGCATCCTCCGAACTCCACAACTTGTCCAATTGAGCATACTTTGATCCGTGTATTTCCTCCAGCGTAAACGGTTTTCCAGCCGCAATTGCCCCGCCTGACTCAGCTCCTCCTTGGCAGCTCTCAAAGCCGAACGGGCATCCTTGATTCGCGGCGGCCTTTTCAGCCCTCTTGCTCCGCTTGACATTCTTTTCAAGAACCTTGCAGCGGTCGGTAGTATTCTTCAACTTTCGGCCATATCGCCCATTTCCTCTTTGCTTGGCAAGGAGCAGCCCGCTCGCTTTTAGCTCTTCGGCAGCCCTTAAAGCGGCCACATTACTATTTCTGGCTATCTCTTTCGCTCGGGCGAGTTCCGCCCGCAGCTCCTCCACAGCAGCGGCACCATCTGAATTAAGCATACAAATAGTAAGACATGGGTGTCAAGCTCCCTTACCAGGTGTCCGCATAGAAGTCGATACCTTGTGACTCGTCAAACCGCTTATTGACCAGCGATGTCCGTGATCCGCCTCGTCAAGTTGCCGCTTTAGTTCGGCATATTCATCAGTCCGGCTGGCCACGGACGCCCCGCCACCTGTTTATGAGAGGCGATATGTTATAACTGAGATTTTGATCCTCTGCACGCTGTCAATTTTGACAACATACCGAGTCTCAGGGGCTACTATCTATACAGGGCGCATTCTATATGCATAACTGTCAGAAAGTACATCATTTTTGCGTACCTCGAACCCCGTCAGTAAGCTTCTGACGGCTTCATGCAATCCGCTCTCCGCGGATGCAATTCTTTCAATCACCGTACCCATTAGAGCACGGTGATCTTCTGAGATAGCCGCTCGCCCGAGCAGATCCTTCAGCTCCTCCGACCGCACGCCACTTGGCGCCGGACCTTCCGGCCCCGCCGGACTTGGGGAAACCTCCGCGACGACACCTCAGGGTCGTCCGCCTCGCATGAGGGTGCGACAGTGGAGGCGTTCGCCTCCATCATCTCCGAAGAAGATCCTCAAGACGAGCTCACGAGAAGGGCTGAGGTCCGAACTACAAGGTACAATTTCGGTTATCTTCATAAATAAATACAGGATGTTCCTTATTTACAAGACCCCTTCTTTTTACTTACGGCTCATTGGAGGGCTGATCCCTTGGGGAAATAGTGCGTCTGGTTACTTCCCAGCGCGGACTCTCCGACGAAGATTCCTTTTCCTCTTTGAGGCCTTGACCTCCGGATCTTCCAAGCGGTCCTCTTCTCTCCTCGAAGATGGGACTTTAGTCCTCCTTCCTTGATAGCCTCCTTTGTAGAGGCAGTTGCTTCCCCGCTCCCCCCTTCGCCTTCTTCAAAAGGCGCGGCCTTCAACATCTTGGTCAGCATGGGATCCGGCGTGGTCTCTGGGAGGGGAGCCGGACACCTTATTAACTTTGCCTTGGCTATCCACTCCTGTTCAAGAAACGGCTCCTTTAAAGGTCATATATATATATGATAAATGAATGAACAGCTTGTCCGGTTATAGGACTACTTACTTGAGTATCTGGGCGATTGTAGCTTAGTCCTGCGTCCTCAGTCAGGTCCGGACACTTCTCTTGTGATCCGAAGAACAGTTTATACATGTCCACGGGCGTCGTGCCCATAAAATTTTGGAGAGCTCGTGGTCCCTCCGGATTAAATTCCCATAGGCGGAGGGGGCGACGTTTGCAGGGCAGAAGGTGCCGGATCAACATAACCTGCGCTACTGCAACCAGATTGATCTCTCTCTCTCTCTCTTGGAGGTCTCGAATACGGCCATGTAGCAAAGGAACGTCCTTGGACGGCCCCCAGTCGAGCCCCTTGTTGACCCATGACGTCAGCCGCTGTGGTGGACCTAAGCGGGAGGCGGGGAGCGCCACCCATTTGGTGCCCCTGGGAGCGGTGATATAAAATCACTCACGTTGCCACAAACCAAGCTCCTCTTGAAAAGAGCCCTCGGGCCACGGAGCATCAGCGCATTTGCTTATGACCGCCCCTCCGCACTCTGCTTGTTGCCCCCCGATCATCTTTGGCTCCACCTTGAAGGTCTTGAGCCACAATCCAAAGTGGGGGGTAATATGGAGGAAGGCCTCACATACAACAATGAATGATGAGATATGGAGGATGGACTCCGGATTCAAGTCATGGAAATCCAGCCCATAATAAAACATGAGCCCCCGGACAAATGGGTGAAGTGGAAAACCTAGTCCGCGGAGGAAGTGGGGGAGAAACACCACCCTCTCATGGGGCCTGGGGGTTGGAATGAGCTTCCCCGCATCGGCCAGCCTGTGCGCGATGTCGCCGAACAAATATCCGGCCTCCCGCAGTCTTGTGATGTGCCCCTCCGTGACGGAGGAGGCCATCCACCTGCCTCCCGCTCCTGACATGGTTGGAGAAGGTTGAGGTGGGATGTGCGGACTTGGGCGCTGGAGCTCGAGTGCGCGGAAATGGATGAGCAAAGGAGGATGAAGGCGTAGGTGAAAAGGTGGATCATTATCCCCTTATATGGACGGACGAAGCTATGCGTCCCCCACCAGCCTGGTAAAACTCGCTTATCTCCCAAGCGCCGTAATTAATGGCGCGGATGGGTTACCCACGTCCGTATTGATGAGAATACCTGAATAAGGGGGCATGATCTATGCTTTGATAAGACGTGTCAAGGAAACCGCCTCGCTAAACACTCTAAGGTGGAACGGTAAAAAACGATTCATATAAAGGCCTGGCCGTGGTGTGATGTCACGCCGCGGAATACGTCAGCAGGTCTGTGCAAAAGTTATTCTCTCTACGGTGGTATGTGGAACTTGTTTTGCAGAGCGGACACTATCTGGTGTTCAAAACCTTCTATGAAGTATTCGAGGAGGAACCCGCCTTGCAATGCCGAAGACAATATGCGCGCCGGAATCGCCGCCATTGAAGCCTGGTTCAGGGGCTACCGAGGAGTCTCGACGAGGGGGTGTCCGGATAGCCGAACTATCATCACGGCCGGACTCCAAGACTATGAAGATACAAGATTGAAGACTTTGTCCCGTGTCCGGATGGGACTTTCCTTGGCGTGGAAGGCAAGCTTGGCGATACGGATATGTAGATCTCCTACCATTGTAACCGATTCTGTGTAACCCTAACCTATCCGGTGTCTATATAAACCGGAGGGTTTTAGTCCGTAGGACGAACAACAATCATACCATAGGCTAGCTTCTAGGGTTTAGCCTCCTTGATCTCGTGGTAGATCTACTCTTGTACTACCCATATCATCAATATTAATCAAGCAGGAGTAGGGTATTACCTCCATCGAGAGGGCCCGAACCTGGGTAAAAACATCATGTCCCTTGTCTCCTGTTACCATCCGCCTAGACGCACAGTTCGGGACCCCCTACCCGAGATCCGCAGGTTTTGACACCGACACCCGGATATGATCACGGACAAGACGGTGAGTCTCAAAATGGTCGAGACATAAAGATCGATACATTGGATGACTATGTTTGGACTTCGGAAGGGTTCCGGGTAAGTTCGGACAAATACCGGAGTACCGGGGGGTTACCGGAACCCCCTGGGGAGTGTAATGGGCCTATTGGGCCTTAGTGGAGAAGAGGAGGGGCGGCCAGGGTAGGCCGCATGCCCCCTCCCCCTCTAGTCCGAATTTGACAAGGAGGGGGGCGGTGCCCCCCTTTCCTTCCTCCTCTCTCCTCCTTCCGTCTCTCCTACTCCTACTCTTGGACGGGTTGGAGTCCTACTCCCAGTGGGAGTAAGACTCCCCTTGGGGCGCGCCTAGGAGGGCCGGCCCCTCCCCCTCCTCCACTCCTTCATATACGGGGGAGGGAGGCACCCCATAGACAAGTTGATCAGTTGATCTTTTAGCCGTGTGCGGTGCCCCCCTCCACCATAATCCACCTCGGTCATATCGTAGCGGTGCTTAGGCGAAGCCCTGTGTCGGTAGCATCATCATCACCATCATCACGCCGTCGTGCAGAGGGAACTCTCCCTCGAAGCTCTGCTGGATTGTGAGTTCGAGGGACGTCATCGAGCTGAACGTGTGCTAAACTCGGAGGTGTCGTGCGTTTGGTACTTGGATCGGTCGAATCATGAAGACGTACGACTACATAAACCGCGTTGTCATAACGCTTCCGCTTACGGTCTACGAGGGTACGTGGCCGACACTCTCCCCTCTCGTTGCTATGCATCACCATGATCTTGCGTGTGCGTAGCAAATTTTTTGAAATTACTACGTTCCCCAACAGTGGCATCCGAGCCAGGTTTATGCGTATATGTTATATGAACGAATAGAACACAAGTGAGTTGTGGGCGATAATAGTCATACTGCTTACCAGCATGTCATACTTTGATTTGGCGGTATTGTTGGGTGAAGCGGCCCGGACCGGCATTACGCGTACGCTTACGCGAGACTGGTTCTACCGACGTGCTTCGCACACAGGTGGCTGGTGGGTGTCAGTTTCTCCAACTTTAGTTGAATCGAGTGTGGCTACGCCCGGTCCTTGTTGAAGGTTAAAACCTCACATACTTGACGAAAAATCGTTGTGGCTTTGATGCGTAGGTAAGAACGGTTCTTGCTCAGCCCGTAGCAGCCACGTAAAACTTGCAACAACAAAGTAGAGGACGTCTAACTTGTTTTTGTAAGGCATGTTATGATGTGATATAGTCAAGACGTGATGAGATATAAATTGTTGTATGAGATGACCATGTTTTGTTAAAGTTATCGGCAACTGGTAGGAGCCTTATGGTTGTCTCTTTATTGCATAACATGCAAGTGCCATGTAATTGCTTTACTTTATCACTATGCGATAGCAATAGTTCCAAAAGAAATAGCTGGTGAGACGACCATGTGACGACACGTTGATAAAAGATCAAGATGATGGAGATCATGGTGTCATGCCGGTAACAATGGAGATCATGACAGTACTTTGGAGATGGAGATCAAAAGCACAAGATGATGATGGCCATATCATGTCACATATTTAGATTGCATGTGATGTTTATCTTTTATACATCTTATTTTGCTTAGTTCGGCGGTAGCTTTATAAGATGATCCCTTACTAAAATTTCAAGGTATAAGTGTTCTCCCTGAGTATGCACTGTTGCGACAGTTCTTCGTGCCAAGACACCACATGATGATCGGGTGTGATAAGCTCTACGTTCACATACAACGGGTGCAAGCCAGTTTTGCACACTCAGAGTACTTGGGTTAAACTTGACGAGCCTAGCATATGCAGATATGACCTTGGAACACTGGAGACTGAAAGGTCGAGCGTGAATCATATAGTAGATATGATCAACATAGTGATGTTCACCATTGAAAACTACTCCATCTCACGTGATGATCGGACATGGTTTAGTTGATTTGGATCACGTAATCATTTAGATGAGTAGAGGGATGTCTATTTAAGTGGGAGTTCTTAAGTACTATGATTAATTGAACTTTAAATTTATCATGAACTTAGTCCTGGTAGTATTAGCATATCTATGATGTAGATCAATAGCTCACATTTAGCTCCCCTGTTTTATTTTTGATATGTTCCTAGAGAAAACTAAGTTGAAAGATGTTAGTAGCAATGATGCGGATTGGATCCGTGATCTGAGGATTATCCTCATTGTTGCACAGAAGAATTATGTCCTTGATGCACCGCTAGGTGACGGACCTATTGCAGGAGCAGATACAGACGTTAATAACGTTTGGTAAAGCTCGGTATGATGACTACTTGATAGTTTAGTGCACATGCTTTACGGCTTAGAACCGGGACTTCAAAAATGTTTTGAACGCCACGGAGCATATGAGATGTTCCAAGAGTTGAAATTAGTATTTCAGACTCATGCCCATGTCGAAAGGTATGAGACCTTTGACAAGCACTTTGCCTACAAGATGGAGGAGAATTGCTCAGCTAGTGAGCATGTGCTCAGAATGTCTGAGTACTACAATCACTTGAATCAAGTGGGAGTTAATCTTCCAGATAAGATAGTGATTGACAGAGTTCTCTAGTCACTATCACCAAGTTACTAGAACTTCATGATGAACTATAATATGCAAGGGGTAACGGAAACGATTCCCAAGCTCTTTGTGATGCTGAAATCGACGAAGGTAGAAATCAAGAAAAGCATCAAGTGTTGATGGTTGACAAGACCACCATTTTCAAGAAAAGGGCAAAGGGAAGAAGGGGAACTTCAAGAAGAACGGCAAGCAAGTTGCTACTCAAGTGAAGAAGCCCAAGTCTAGACCTAAGCCTGAGACTAAGTGCTTCTACTGCAAAGGGACAGGTCACTGGAAGCAGAACTGCCCCAAGTATTTGGCAGATAAGAAGGATGGCAAAGTGAACAAAGGTATATTTCATATACATGTTAGTAGTGTTTATAGCAACCCCTCAGTATTTGATACTAGTTCAGTTGCTAAGATTAGTAACTCGAAACGGGAGTTGCAGAATGAATAGAGACTAGTTAAGGGTGAAGTGACGATGTGTGTTGGAAGTGGTTCCAAGATTGATATGATGATCATCGCACACTCCCTATACTTTCGGGATTAGTGTTGAACCTAAATAAATGTTATTTGGTGTTTGCGTTAAGCATGAATATGCTTGATCATGTTTATTGCAATACGGTTATTCATTTAAAGTCAGAGAATAATTGTTGTTCTGTTTACATGAATAAAACCTTCAATGGTCATACACCCAAGGTGAATGGTTTATTGAATCTCGATCGTAGTGATACACATATTCATAATATTGAAGCCAAAAGATGAAAAGTTAATAATGATAGTGCAACTTATTTGTGGCACTGTCGTTTAGGTCATATTGGTGTAAAGCGCATATAGAAAATCCATGCTGATGGGCTTTTGGAATCACTTGATTATGAATCAGTTGATGCTTATGAACCATGCCTCATGGGCAAGATGACTAAGACTCCGCTTCTCGGAACAATGGAGCGAACAACAGACTTGTTGGAAATAATACATACTGATGTATGCAGTCCGATGAGTGTTGAGGCTCGCGGCAGGTATCGTTATTTTCTGACCTTCACAGATGATTTGAGCAGATATGGCTATATCTACTTGATGAAACATAAATCTGAAACATTTGAAAAGTTCAAATAATTTCAGAGTGAAGTGGAAAATCATCATAACAAGAAAATAAAGTTTCTACGATCTGATCATGGAGGAGAATATTTGAGTTACGAGTTTGGTCTTCATTTGAGAAATGCGGAATACTTTCGCAACTCACGCCACCTGGAACACCACAGCGTAATGGTGTGTCCAAACATCATACTCGTACTTTATTAGATATGGTGCAATCTATGATGTCTCTTACCAATTTACCACTATCATTTTGGGGTTATGCATTAGAGACAACTGCATTCACGTTAAATAGGGCACCATCTAAATCTGTTGAGACGACACCATATGAACTGTGGTTTGGCAAGAAACCAAAGTTGTCATTTCTTAAAGTTTGGGGTTGCAATGCTTATTTGAAAAAGTTTCATCCTGATAAGCTCAAACCCAAATCGGAGAAATGTGTCTTCATAGGATACCCAAAGGAGACAGTTGGGTACACCTTGTATCACAGATCCGAAGGCAAGACATTCATTGCTAAGAATGGATCCTTTCTAGAGAAGGAGTTTCTCTCGAAATAAGTGAGTGGGAGGAAAGTAGAACTTGATGAGGTAACTATACCTGCTCCCTTATTGGAAAATAGTTCATCACAGAAATTTGTTCCTGTGACTCCTACACCAATTAGTGAGGAAGCTAATGATGATGATCATGTAACTTCAGATCAAGTTACTACCGAACCTCCTAGGTCAACCAGAGTGAGATCCGCACCAGAGTGGTACGGTAATCCTGTTCTAGAGGTCATCTTACTTGACCATGACGAACCTACGAACTATGAGGAAGCGATGATGAGCCCAGATTCGGCGAAATGGCTTGAGGCCATGAAATATGAGATGGGATCCATGTATGAGAACAAAGTGTGGACTTTGGTTGACTTTCCCGATGATCGGCAAGCCATAGAAAATAAATGGATCTTCAAGAGGAAGACGGACGCTGATAGTAGTGTTACTATCTACAAAGCTAGACTTGTCGAAAAGGTTTTGACAAAGTTCAAGGTGTTGACTACGATGAGATTTTCTCACCAGAGCGATGCTTAAGTCTGTCCGAATCATGTTAGCAAATTGCCACATTTTATGAAATCTGGCAAATGGATGTCAAAACTACATTCCTTAATGGATTTCTTAAAGAAGAGTTGTATATGACGCAACCAGAAGGTTTTGTTGATCCTAAAGGTGCTAACAAAATGTGCAAGCTCCAGCGATCCATCTATGGACTGGTGCAAGCATCTCAGAGTTGGAATATACGCTTTGATGAGTTTATCAAAGCATATAGTTTTATACAAACTTGTGGTGAAGCCTGTGTTTACAAGAAAGTGAGTGGGAGCACTACATCATTTCTGATAAGTATATGTGAATGACATATTATTGATCGAAAATAATGTAGAATTTTCTAGAAAGCATAAAGGAGTATTTGAAAGGAGTTTTTCAAAGAAAGACCTCGGTGAAGCTGCTTACATATTGAGCATCAAGATCTATAGAGATAGATCAAGACGCTTGATAAGTTTTTTTTCAATGAGTACATACCTTGACAAGCTTTTGAAGTAGTTCAAAATGGAACAGTCAAAGAAAGAGTTCTTGCATGTGTTGCCAGGTGTGAAATTGAGTAAGACTCAAAGCCCGACCACGGCAGAAGATAGAAAGAGAATGAAAGTCATTCCCTATGCCTCAGCCATAGGTTCTATAAAGTATGCCATGTTGTGTACCAGATCTATTGTATACCCTACACTGAGTTTGGGAAGGGAGTACAATAGTGATCTAGAAGTAGATCACTGGACAGCGGTCAAAATTATCCTTAGTGGAATAAGGATATGTTTCTCGATTATGGAGGTGACAAAAGGTTCGTCGTAAAGGGTTACGTCGATGCAAGTATTGACACTGATCCAGATGACTCTAAGTCTCAGTCTGGATACATATTGAAAGTGGGAGCAATTAGCTAGAGTAGCTCCGTGCAGAGCATTGTTGACACAAAAATTTGCAAAATACATACGATCTGAATATGGCAGACCCGTTGACTAAACTTCTCTCTCAAGCAAATCATGATCTCACCTTAGTACTCTTTGGGTGTTAATCACATGGCGATGTGAACTAAGATTACTGACACTAGTAAACCTTTGAGTGTTGGTCACATGGTGATGTGAACTATGGGTGTTAATCACATGGTGATGTGAACTATTGATGTTAAATCACATGGCGATGTGAACTAGATTATTGACTCTGGTGCAAGTGGGAGACTAAAGGAAATATGCCCTACAGGCAATAATAAAGTTATTATTTATTTCCTTTTTCATGATAAATGTTTATTATTCATGCTAGAATTGTATTAACTGGAAACTTAGTACATGTGTGAATGCATAGACAAACAGAGTGTCACTAGTATGCCTCTACTTGACTAGCTCGTTGAATCAAAGATGGTTAAGTTTTCTAGCCATAGACATGAGTTGTCATTTGATTAACGGGATCACATCATTAGAGAATGATGTGATTGACTTGACCCATTCCGTTAGTTTAGGAAGGAAGGGCCTAAGGCCCACAGGCGACTTAAGGCCCGTTGTAGTAAACCGCCATAATGGCATGACTTGTATCATAAGGTAGATTTAACTAGTCACCGAGCCGGACATTGTTTATAAGCCGGCTGGGACTCTGTAGGCCATAGGGCGTCAACCCGTG
This sequence comes from Aegilops longissima, assembly GCA_021605205.1. Lineage (NCBI taxonomy): Eukaryota > Viridiplantae > Streptophyta > Magnoliopsida > Poales > Poaceae > Aegilops > Aegilops longissima. The sequence goes on along the minus strand of CM038682.1, from coordinate 756,210,681 downwards.
TATATAAGGGGACGACCTGCTGGCGGCTTAGGGCAAGAAAACAACCCATCGAGAGCCGGGCAAAGCGTATTCCGCTCCCTGGTCATCGAAACATCAAGAAATACCAACCCAACTAGACGTAGGCTTTCCTTCTCTGCAAGGGGCCGAACTAGTATAAAACCTCTCGTGTTCTTTGTCCCTATTAACCCCTTTAAGCTTTCTAGTTGCGATGGCTCCACGACTAAGTCCTTGCAAGAGGACATCTGCCGTGACAATTCCACGACACTTACTATAAATAAAAATAATTAATTTTCTTACTAATTCAACTAAGAACTTACTAATTCAACTAAGAACAGTAACAAAATTTTAACTAGTTGGGAGGGAGGAGGGAGGAGGCGGGCTGGAGGAGGAGGGAGGGGCGGTGGGAGGAGGGAGGAGGGGTGGGAGGAGGGAGGAGAGAGGAGGAGGGGGAGGAGGGAGGAGAGAGGAGGAGGGGGATGAGGAGGAGGGGCGGGCTGGAGGAGGAGGAGGAGGAGGGGAGGGGTGGGAGGAGGGAGGAGGAGGGCTTCTGGCGGAGGGCTTGGCCGAAGGAGGAGGGAGGAGGGGACGGCCGAAGGAGGAGGGAGGGGCGCGGTAGGGAGGAGGGAGGAGAGAGGAGGGAGGAGGGAGGAGGAGGGAAGGAGGGACCACCTGAGTGGAGGAGGAGCAGGAGCGTCGGCGGCGGCGGGCGACGACGATGGTCGGCGAACGGCGGCGGAGGGCGACGACGGTGTTCGGCGAACGGCGGCAGTAGCAGACGACGGGGGGTGCGGGGGGAGAGTGAGAGTAGAGAGGGAGAGTTGGGGGCGGCCGGTTGGGGAAGATCGGATGGCGTTTAGCAGTAGCGTGCTTTGAGATAAAGCGCTACTGCTAAACAACATAGCAGTAGCGCTCTTTAAACAAAACGCGCTACTGCTAAGGCTAAGCATGTAAAAAAACAAAAATACACTGGTCATCAATGATCTTTTTGTGTAGAATCTAAATTGTCAATAGGAATCTTCATCGGTTCTTATTGCGGAATACAGATCCTACACACAGAGTTTAATGAAGACCAAGTGGTTGTGATGGTTTGAGAAGTAACGTACTTAAGGTGGTAAACACCCTATTCGCGGAGCGAGGTGGGACTAAACTTAATTAGAGACTAAACTTAGCAGTAGCGATGGTGTGAGAAAAGCGCTGCTACTAAGTTCGTTGTCAGTAGCGCATTTGCAAAACCGGCGCTACTACTATACCTAGTCTGGCGGCTACGCCGTGGCAATTGTAGTAGTAGCGCTGTTCTCACCTAGCGCGCTACTGCTACGCGGCTAGCAGTAGCACGGTTTGTTATACGTCCATTTTGCATCATGCTTTTATATCTATATTTATTGCATTATGGGCTGTTATTACAAGTTATGTTACAGTACTTATGCCTATTCTCTCTTATTTTACAAGGTTTACATAAGGAGGAGAATGCCGATACTGGAATTCGGCTGGAAAAGGAGCAAATATTAGAGACCTATTCTGCACAACTCCAAAAGTCCGAAACTCCACGAAAGTCATTTTGGAAATAATAAAAATATTGAGCGGAAGAAGTTCACCGAGGGGATTCCACTGCCACGAGGGTGGGGCGCCGCACCCTGCGTGCCCCTGCCTCGTGGGCCCCCTCTTGGCTCTCCGATGGCCATCTTCTGCTATATGAGGTCTTTCGCCGAGGAAAAAATAATAAGCAACCTTTCGGGATGAAACTCCACCGTCACGAGGCGGAACCTTGGCGGAACCAATCTAGGGCTCCGGCAGAGCTGTTCTGCCGGGGACACTACCCTCCGGGAGGGGGAAATCATCGCCATCGTCATCACCAACACTCCTCTCATCGGGAGAGGGCAGTCTCCATCAACATCTTCACCAGCACCATCTCCTCTCAAAACCCTAGTTCATCTCTTGTATCCAATTCTTGTCTCCAAGTCCGGGATTTGTACTAGTAGGTTGCTAGTAGTGTTGATTACTCCTAGTAGTTGATGCTAGTTGGTTTAATTGGTGGAAGATCATATGTTCAGATCCTTTATGCATATTAATACCCCTCTGATTATGAACATGAATATTCTTTGTGAGTAGTTACGTTTGTTCCTGAGGACATGGGAGAAGTCTTGCTATTAGTAGTCATGTGAATTTGGTACTCGTTCGATATTTTGATGAGATGTATGTTGTCTAGCCTCTAGTGGTGTTATGTGAACGTCGACTACATAACACTTCACCATTATTCGGGCCAAGAGGAAGGCATTGGGAAGTAATAAGTAGATGATGGGTTGCTAGAGTGATGAAGCTTAAACCCTAGTTTATCGTTGCTTCGTAAGGGCTGATTTGGATCCATATGTTTCATGCTATGGTTAGGTTTACCTTAATACTTTTGTTGTAGTTGAGGATGCTTGCAATAGAGGTTAATCATAAGTGGGATGCTTGTTCAAGTAAGAACAGCACCCAAGCACCGGTCCACCCACATATCAAATTATCAAAGTACTGAATGCGAATCATATGAACGTGATGAAAACTAGCTTGACGATATTCCCATGTGTCCTCGGGAGCGCTTTTCCATATATAAGAGTTTGTCCAGCCTTGTCCTTTGCTACAAAAAGGATTGGGCCACCTTGCTGCACTTTATTTACTTTTATTACTTGTTGCTTGTTACAAATTATCTTATCACAAAACTATCTGTTACCACTTATTCCAGTACTTGCAGAGAATACCTTGCTGAAAACCGCTTATCATTTCCTTCTGCTCCTCGTTGGGTTCGATACTCTTACTTATCGAAATGACTACGATAGATCCCCTATACTTGTGGGTCATCAAGACTCTTTTCTGGCGCCGTTGCCGGGGAGTGAAGGGCCTTTGGTAGGTGGAATTTGGTAAGGACACGAGGGCCCCACGAGGGTGGAGGGCGCGCCCTACCCTCCTGGGCGCGCCCCCCTACCTCGTGGGCACCTCGTGTGCTTTTCGGACTCCGTTTTCTTTCAAAATACGTATTTTGGTCGGTGAAAATTCATTATATAACCTCCCGAAGGTTTTGACTCCCGTATCACCCAAATATCCTCTGTTTTTGTTCGGAGTTGTTGCTGCTGCAGATTAGAGCAAGATGTCTTCTCAAGAGTCAGTCGGGGAGAGCCGGGTGTCTCATCCGGCATTGGAACCAACAAGGGAAAACAGCGACGCTGACCACTTTGGGCCAGCAACGGAGGAAGAGATGGAGGCCGACTTGATGAGAGTAGATGCCATGGAGGATCAAGAAGTCACTTCTCGCTTCCGAGCTGGGTTCACGATGGGGGAACTACAGAGCTCAGCTATTCCAAACTCGGTTATCCCTTCCAATGTTAGATTTCTTTCTTATGAAAATATGAAGAGGAGTGTCACTTGTTCTCCCGCAGCTATGCAACACCCTTGGGTGCAAGGAGCTTTAGCTGTTACAGGAAAGCTTCGTAAGGAAATAATGGACCTCAAGTAGCAAGTCAATAAGCTCGACGAGGAGAATCGTACCCTGAAGGGCATCATCGCCAAGAATATTTCACCAACAACAAAGAAGGAGATATAATCACATGGGTATGGGCACTCCCCTTGGCAACTGCCAAGTTTGGGGGAGGTGCCCCGGTATTGTATCACAATCACACTCCTATCTTTACCCATTTTCTTAGTTTGATCCTATTAGTAGTATCTTGATCTAGTAGAATAAAGTCTATGGCATGATCTAGTTTTGAGTTTTGCTTTATGATGTCTCTATGTAATCGAGTCCGTGAGCTATATAATAAAGATTAGTGTTGAGTCAAGAGCTTGATTCTTTTGCCATGATCTTGAGTGAATAAAAGAAAAGAAGAAAAAGAATAAAAAGAAACAAAGAGATCATATTGATCTTGTTGAGAGTAATGACTTCACATAGAAAGAGTATGATGATTAAAAGTTGTTGGGAGTTGGCAGACATAGCTTTGGTCATCGTTGTAATTAATAGGAAGTAATAAGGAAAGAGAGGTTTCACATATAAATATATTATCATTGACATCTTTTATGATTGGGAGCACTCATTAAAATATGACATGCTAAAGAGTTGACGTTGGACAAGGAAGACAACGTAATGGGTTATGTTTTCTTATATCTGAGATAAAGTATATTGTCATGGATCATCCAACATATTGAGCTTGCCTTTCCCCCTCATGCTAGCCAAATTCTCAGAACCAAGTAGAGATACTACTTGTGCTTCCAAAACCCTTAAACCAGTTTTGCCATGAGAGTCCACCATACCTACCTATGGATTGAGTAAGATCCTTCAAGTAAGTTGTCATCGGTGCAAGCAATAAAAAAATTGCTCTCTAAATATGTATGATTTATTAGTGAGGGAGAAAATAAGCTTTATACGATCTTGTGATGTAGAAGTAATAAAAGCGACGGACTGCATAATAAAGGTCTATATCACAAGCGGCAATATAAAGTGACGTTCTTTCGCATTAAGACTTTGTGCATCCAGCCCTTAAGCGCATGAAAACCTCTGCTTCCCTCTGCGAAGGGTCTATCTTCTATTATTATCCTCTATCTTATGCAAAAGTCATGGTGATCTTCATCTTTCCTTTTTAAATTTTCCCTACTACCGGGTGTAGTTACTCCCACTTTTGTTTCATACGTTTTAGGTAGTATTTATCATATCGGAGAGTATGTACGCAAAGTATGTAATATATAAGAATGTTTAGGTAGTATATATACTACTTTTTTGGTAGTATGTATCATATTTTATGCATATTTTATTTCACATACAAATATGTACGTATTTCACAAATACAATAAAATTATGAGCTCGGTTGCCATTTTTTCATATAAATCACTTGGGAGTATCTTAGATATAGTATATGAACATATTAAAATAATAAAGTAGAGTATATACTACCACATGATAGTATATGAGAAATGGGTGTAGCTACACCCGTAGTAGGATGCATTTTCCTATATATATATATATATATATATATATATATATATATATATATATATATATATATATATATATATATATATATATATATATATATATATACATCTAATTGGATATAGAGGAGCATGAGTTATTATTCTTGACATTACCCTTGTGGTAAAAGGTTGGGAGGCGAAACTATAAGCCCCTATCTTTCTTTGTGTGTGATTAAAACTCTGTAACCAAAAGTATCGCGTGAGTGTTAGCAATTATGAAAGACTAAATGATAGTTGAGTATGTGGGCTTGCTATTAAGCTCTAACATAGACTCTTTCTGATGTTATGATAAATTGCAATTGCTTCAATGATTGAGATTATAGTTTATTGGTTCTCAATAAAGTTTATGATTCGTACTCTGCATTGTGAATGGATTATTACTTGAACATAAGAAATCATATGACAATATATATTTATGTTGTTGTTATGAGAATAATCATGATGCCTTCATGTCCGTATTTTATTTTTATCGACGCCTCTACCTCTAAACATGGGGACATATTTATCGTTATCGGCTTCTGCTTGAGGACAAGCGAGGTCTAAGTTTGGGGGAGTTGATACGTCCATTTTGCATCATGCTTTTATATTGATATTTATTGCATTATGGGCTGTTATTACATGTTATGTTACAATACTTATGCCTATTCTCTCTTATTTTACAAGGTTTACATAAGGAGGAGAATGCCGAATTTGGAATTGGAAAATTTGGAAAAGGAGCAAATATTAGAGAACTATTCTGCACAACTCCTAAAGTCCTGAAACTCCACGAAAGTCATTTTTGGAAATAATAAAAAATATTGAGCGGAAGAAGTTCACAGAGGGGACCCACCGCCACGAGGGTGGGGGGGCGCCACCGCCTCGTGGGCCCCTGCTGGCTCTCCGATGGCCATCTTCGCTATATGAGGTCTTTCACGAGGAAAAATAATAAGCAACCTTTGGGATGAAACTCCACCGTCACGAGGCGGAACCTTGGCGGAACCAATCTAGGGCTCGGCAGAGCTGTTCTCGCGGGGACACTTCCCCGGAGGGGGAAATCATCGCCATCGTCATCACCAACGCCTCCCATCGTGAGAGGGCAATCTCCATCAACATCTTCACCAGCACCAAATGCTACCCCCAGTGGCCCCGCCCCGCCCAACCTGTAGCGTTTGACCACTGGATCTAGCCCTTTGACTTTGCAGACGGGCTTTGACGGTGGACCTCTCCACCCGGTTGTGTTAGGTCGGCCCATAGGAACACTTTGAGCAACATCCGGGCCAGCCCACAGCTACATCCACTCCGTGTAGACTCGACGTCCGTCTGCCCCCCTCCGGGTGCCGGCAAGGGCGCTGCTCGGAGTGGGGGCCACGCGACCGAGACGCGTGCCGCCTCTTCGTGACATGCCACAACACCACCCCGCATGTATGAGGGCCCGGACGACGCTCCGTGGAATTGCTACCCCCCTGTGGCCCCTGGCCCGCCTAACCTGTAGCGTTTGACCACGGGATCTAGCCTTTGACTTTGCAGACGGGCTTTGACCAGCGGACCTCTCCACCGGTTGTGTCGGGTCGGCCGAGAGGGACACCGGTAGCAACATCCGGGCCAAACACGGTACATCCACTCCTGTAGACCCGACGCGTCCGTTTCCCCCTCCAGTGCCGGGCGGCGCCGTCCGTGAGGGGGGGGCACACCGAGACGCTGCGTGTTGGGCGCTTGCAACCGCCTCAACACTTCCAAACTTGTGAGAGGCCGCCACGCAAGATTTGACGGTATACTACCCCGAGGCCGCCGCCACGATCGTGAGCGTGCGAAGAGCAATCCGCGAGATGGAAGTGTTCAGATACTTCTCCATCACAAAAAATTATGAAAAATTACCATCAGTCCTATAGCACATGTGCCCACGTTGTGTAAAAAACTCATGAGTTTATCGCGCTCCAAGTATTTAATAATATTCACGCTGCATCTTTACCGCAGAACGTCTACTACCGTTTCATTGCCGTCCGTGAGGGGGCCCACACACCGGAGACGCGTGCCGCCTCTTCGGACATGCCACAACACCACCCCACATGTATGAGGGCCCGGTACGACGCTCCGGTGGCATTGCTACCCCCCCAGGGCCCCCGTCCCGCCTAACCCTGTAGCGTTTGACCACGGGATCTAGCCCTTTGACTTTGCAGACGGGCTTTGACGGTGGACCTCTCCACCCGGTTGTGTTAGGTCGGCCCATAGGAACACTTTGAGCAACATCCGGCCAGGCCCACAGCTACATCCACTCCGTGTAGACTCGACGCGTCCATTTCCCCGGTGCCGGGCGGCGGCTGTCAGGAGGGGGCCACGACCGGAGACGCGTGCGCCTCTTCGGACATGCCACAACACCACCCCGCATGTATGAGGGCCCCATGACGACGCCTCGGTGGCATTGCTACCCCAGGGGCCCCGTCCCGCTAACCCTGTAGTGTTTGACCACGGATCTAGCCTTTGACTTTGCACGGACGGGCTTTGACCGGTGGACCTCTCCACCCGGTTGTGTCGGGTCGGCCCAGAGGGACACCGGAAGCAACATCCGGCCAAACCCACAGCTACATCCACTCCGTGTAGACCCGACACGTCTGCCCCCTTCCGGTGCCGGGCGGCGGGCCTGTCTGTTAGGGGGGCACGACGGAGACGCGCCGCTTTTTCGGACATGCCACAACACCACCCGCATGTATGAGGGCCAAGACGACGCCTCGGTGGCATTGCTACCCCCAGGCCCCATCCCGCCTAACCTCGAGCGGTTGTCCACGAGATCTAGCCTTTGACTTCCCACGGACGGGCTTTGACCAAGTGGACCTCTCCACCCGGTTGTGTTAGGTCGGCCAGAGGGACACCCGAGCAACATCGGGCCAAAACCACAGCTACATCCACCCGTGTAGACCCGACGCGTCGCTTCCCCCCTCCGGTGCGGCGGGGCGCCCGTCCATGAGGGGCACACCGGATGTGAGGGGGGTCACTCTCTGGAGACGGGTGTCGGGCGTTTGCAACTGCCACAAAACTTCTATCGGCATAGCTGTTTTTGATTTTAATAAAATATAAGGATCTATATTTAAAAGAACATGACCGCACATTATTAACGTGTTTTAAAAAATACAAACTATATATATATTCATAATATATGAAAAAAAGCCAAACTACATATATATTCATATGTATGTTTATATTTAACATGCTACATGTTAGTTGATATAATAATACACAAAAAGCATTAAAAATATGAGCGAAAAAATATAGCTATGCCGACGGCCTAGCTGTCAAGCATAGATCCGACCAGCGCGCAGCGGATCGCCGACGTGGCAGATATGCCGACGGCAGCCGTCGGCATAGGCTCGCATGGTGCGGCCAGATCGATGACGTGGCCTTTGGACCTATGCCGACGGCCCCCGCTTCGCCGTCGGCATAGGTCCGACGCCGTTAGCTGTGGGTGGCCGGCCCCACGGGTATGCCGACGGCCGTTGTAAGCCGACGGCAGCTGTCGGCGAATATGCAGCTAGGCCGACGGCCATTCTATGCCGACGGGTGCCGCCGGCCTATCTCGCAGAGTCTGACGGCCTTTTACGCCGACGGCCAGAACCAGGCTGTCGGCATATCTCCGAAGAAGCCGACGGGGGCCGTCGGCATTGTTTTGGCCGTCGGGGTATGGCCCTGTTCCGGTAGTGATTGATTTCACAAGTGCAAAGACTGTAACGACGCATAGAATGGTACATATGGTAGGTATGGTCGGGCTCCATATTCAAGATTGGAGACCACCTTTACTTGCTGACGGTCCATATTATAGCACATGAATTCCGACATGAATTCGGTATCCCGCCCCGCTGTGAAGAAGATCAAGTCACAGTCCGGATGAATCGACATCCAACGGTGACCAATACGATGTGTCCCTCCAGACATGTGTGAAGCTTCAACACTATGCTTCAACGTCCACTCTTTGTTGCCATAGTCCTCGAGAACATAAACAACTAGTCGATCCACATCACCATTTTTTCTCTGAAAACTGGAATAATGCAAGCAGCCATGTGACTGCTGAACAAAAGAATTATACGGACCACTAGGGACAGGGACGATCCTCCATGTCCCCTCTGTGTCCACTGCAACCAGACAAAGGAGTGACATGCTGCCAAATGCGTGAAAATGCATGCAGCCATTGAGGAAAGCACTAGGCTGGTACTGAGGAGTAACAAGCCAAAAGTTCTCGTTCCATCTCTTCTCTTTACGAGCCCACCGTCCGGTTTCCGACGAAAACACATCCACTCTGGTGAGGCATAAGTCCTCGCTGGATTCAGGTAGCAACATAAACACGCAGAAGTGCGAAGACACGGCCGGATCAAAACCCAGACGCACGGTGTTCTCATCGTCGACCTTGCCGGGTTCCGGTAGCATGACCCACTCCTCCGTCGCGGGATTGCACACGATGTAACGGCCCTCGTCACCCCTAGCAGCGTAACAGCGGCACAGGAGGAGGCCGTTGCAGCAGTACAACAGATCGACACGCCGGTGGTTGGGCAGGAAGGCAAAAGACGTGTCTATCAGAGTGCGACATCTCCCTGAGAGACCGGTGAAGCCGAAAGATGATTCCGGAAGCAGCATCTCCCCCGCGGCGCTCCTGGTGTAGATGAAGCCGGCTAGGGTTTGGGGGAGCTTTTTGCCGTGGTCGGGGCGCTCGATGAGGCTGAGCCAGTGCTTGGAGACGCACTTGAAGCGGCAGAGCGACTTGACGGGGACGCGCGAGAGGATCTCCACGAGGAGGTCGTCGGTGAGTCTCTCGACCCATGCCACTGGAGGAGGAGAAGAGAAGGACCTGCACAAACACAGAAAGATGGAGAAGTTAGGGTCTCGCTGAAGGAGGAGGAAAGACGAGGGTTATTCCCTGGTGCTTCGTGTACCCGAGTCGAGTCGAGGTGCCGCCTTCCTCCGACGTGAGCGAGCGATTCGCCGGGGTGGACGTGACGACAGAATAAAGCGGCGACGGCGGCACCGTCGAGCGTCAGGGAGGAAATTGGAAACCTACGGAATTTTTCTTTCTTTCTGATGATGACATCGAAGACTTGTAATTAACCTGTTCGGAACTACGGAGCTCTTAATTTTGGGCGCCGCTGGCAATTGGGCCGTCAAAATATGAAGGGGGCCGCTAACTTAGTCTGATTTAGTCTGTCCAATCACAATGATTTGACCGGTCTTTCTAAAAAAAACAATGATTTGACCGGTCAGACTCAAGAGAACTCCTATTTTGGTCTGCTAGTCCAGATACCGGTCTAAGGGCATCTCCAGCCGTTCGGCCCCCAGGGCGCCTAATAGAGCGGCGGCGGCTTGCCGTGCGATTCGATCGCAGGGCGACCAGCCTCTCGACCACGCCCCACACGCCGCCCCTGGATGCGGAAATTGAAACTTGGTCGTTTCGCTCTCGAAAACGCCGCAAACCGCGATCGAACGTAGTCTGGCGTTACAAAAAACAAAGGCGCCAGCGCAACGAATCACTCGGCTTGGTCGGCTCCAGGCGTTGGCGGAGTCGGCGTGCGCGGGCTCGTCGGTGCCGGACCTGCTTCGTCGCAGGGCTGCGTCGGCGCGGCTTCGGCACTGCTGGGCGGCGATGTAGAGGCGTCGTCCGGGCTTGGCGTCCGTGTGGTCGTGGGCGTCATCGAAGTCGTCGGCGTTGCCGTCGGCAGCTCGTTCAGGATGAGGCCGCGCTGCACCAGGTACCACGCCTTGAGCTTCTCGTCGTTGCTTTGGAGCATGTCCGCCCCGCTCATCAGAAAAGCCATGTCGGTGTTCCTCTTCTTCGCGGTGACGTTCGTCCGGAGCAAGTCGAGCTTGATGGCATTGTTCTTCATAAGCGACGACCACCGCGCCTCGGTCTTCTCTTCGCGTAGGACGGCCCGAGCCTGGGCGTCGGCGAGGCAATGCTCGATGGACTCCTGCACTTGCGTGGTTGCCGCGTCGGCGCTTTTCCCCTTCTTTGCCAACTTGTGGCAGTCCGGCCGTCCCTCTGACGCGCCCGGAGTCGTCGCGTCTAGCTTGTATGTCTCCTTGGCCTTCTCGAGGGCACGCCGGACTTCCGCCCACTTCTCGCACTTGTCAATGCGCTTGTAGACGTGGAGGTGCTTGAAGTCGGCGTCTTGGTTGTCGCCCCGATACATGGCGAACATACGCAGCAGCTGCGTGGAGAGACAAACAGTTGGCGGGCGGCGGGCGTAAGGGACGAAGATATGCGGGCGAACGGCGTGCGTACCTGATCCTCAATGTTGGCGCCGCTCTCCGGGCGAGCCGCGACCTCCTCGACGATTCCATGCCATTTGTTGCACGCCAACTGGATACGCCCCCAATGGTTCGCCATCGCCTTGGAGCCGTGCTGCATGTACACGCCTTTGAAGTAGGGGTCGACGAGCTTCCGCCGTCGAACTCGCCTGATGCGGTCCCAAAGACGTGTCCAAGCTCTGGTTCGCGCCGGTGGTCGGGTCGAGGCAGACGACTTTCCATGCTTCGGCGAGGCATTCCTCCTCCTTGGACGTCCACTTGATGCGCGGTTCGCCTGACCTAGCCGCCCGCTTCTTCTTCTTCTGGCACCCCTTCGTCGGAACAGGAGCCGGTTCCTCCTCCTCCTCCTCCTCCTCGTCCTCCTCCTCCTCGGGTTCCTGCGCGTCGTTGCCGTAGACGTAGCCGAGCTCGGCCTCCATGTCGCCGTTGAGGTCCACTACCTCGTCCTGGGTGGCGAACCCGGGAGACTCAGCGGCCGCGGTCGATCCTGTCGCGATGATGTCGTCCATGTCGGCTCCCGTGTCGTCGGTGTCGCCGAGGTGCGAGAAGGGTAGTGGTCCGCGGTAGAGATGGGGCGTCGGTGTGGACGCGTAGGAGGCGGGCGGCGAGTAGTTGTAGGAGGGTACTGCACGCCGACGAAGGCGGGCGAGGGCGTGCGCGTAGCGGGGTGACCATGAGGGAAGGTCACGTTTGGGTTGAACCCGCCGTGCGCGTCGCCGGGCGACGATGAACCCATGGAGATCCGGCGCCTTGCTGCCCCCAGGGCGCGTACTGGGCGTGGCTGACGACGGGTGGATTCATCCCCGCCTTGTCGACCGATGAGGAAGACGCCGCCGCGCGCGCCGCGTTGTCGCGGGCCTTCTTGGCTCTGGCCCTGTTCCGCCTGTCGGCGGTGACCGCTTCGCGCCGCTGAACTTCCACCCTCCACTCGGCGTTCGACAGGCCCGGTGGCTTCGATGGCGGCGCCCTCGGCTTCCTCGGCTTCGGCTGGGCCACGGTTGCCGCCGCGCGCGGCATGGCGTACTTCTTCGGCGGCATGGCGTGCTTCTTCGCGGCGATCGGGAGGGGGTTTGGCGGGAGGAAGGCGAGCGAGCGGGAGAAAGGGATAGAATGGCGGGAGGAAGGCGAGCGAGCGGGAGAGATGCGAGGGAAAAGCGCCAAGAAACGGGAAAAGACCTCGGTCGCTTCTGGCGGGCCCACGCGCTTTTTTTTCGCTTGCACCGCTCTAGCGCCCCAGGCGCTGGTTCGCCTGGGTCCGCCGGCACCAGTTTTGGCCCGAGCCGGCGAAAAACGGGCTTCTGGGGGCGCGACTGAGGCCTTTTTTTGTTGCCGGCGCGGCAAAATCGCCTGGGAAGGGCTTGTTGGGGGCGCGGTTGGAGATGCCTTAACTACTTCATCTATATCTATACCTAATACCTAATAATATTAAAGTACGGAGCCTTTGCTGGTTCTCCACAAGTCACTTATTTATATCCGTTGATTTTGTGTAAATTATAAAGATTGATGGTTGAGATTTAATCGATCTACGATAACTGTTCGGACCAAAATAGGGACCAATCAATTTTTGTATGCTAAAGTTTCCTACACGATGGTTTTTTTATGGAAAGGCCATCATGGCTAGCTTTATTAAAACTCAAACGACACTTACATCATCAGGGTTTGCTGGCAGACACGGTAAGCTGTCTTGGGTCATGTATTTGTGCATTGATGGGTTTTTATGGAAGACCATCCATATGTGGGCTTTTATCTATGTGTTCGTTTTCTAGAAAGAAAAAAAAATATCTATGTGTTCATCTGTTGATTCTTCTGTTGGTCATTTGGTTTCAGACAAACCGATCCCAACATGTCCGTAGGAGTTCGTATGCAACATCTCCACGTCTTTTAAATACCTCTTCCAAATCAAAACAATATCCTGGTAATCAGCCTTAGCGGAAGGCGGTCTGGATGCAATGGCGCTAAAGTGGGTAGTCCGGTACGCGGCCGCACCGACGCCGGCACCATCATATCGCCATCTTCCGTCCACGCCATGGACCTCACCACCTTATGCGTGATGGTCGCCCGCACCTGCGCCATCGCCGGCCGGAGCCTCAGCTGTGTCGCAACGCGATCGATGGCGACGCGTCATCGCCTTCCTCCACGACATCGTGGTCCTCGCCCAGCCTGCCGTCCACGAGCCCTGCCACCCGGGCCACCGTCACGCATGGCAGCACCTTCGCTGCTAGGTACTGGTCGTTGCCGTCCGGCAGCCAGCTAGCCAGTGATGGCCTTGAGCAGCAGCACGTGAAGCCATACACATCGGACTTCGTGGACAAGATGCCCATGCGGAAGAAGAAGGGGCCCACATAGCCTGCGGAGGCGGCCGAGAAGGTGCCCTCGCAAGCCGACCCCGGGTCACAGAGCCGCGACCGTCGCCGTCCAAGAGCACGTTGGAGGATGAGACGTCGCCGCGCACCATGGAGATGTTGTCGTGGGGGTGCTCCAGCGCAATGGCCATGTCGTGGAGGACGCGCATGCGATGGCGCCAGGTGAGCGGCGGCGTGGTGGAGTGGAGCTGATCAGCTAGGCTGAGGCTGCCGCCGGGCATGTACACCAACACCAGCGCTCCCCACGGCGCACAAAACTAGCGCACCACGACGCATGTTGCTGTCCCGTTCTAAAACGATGTTGTCCTCGCCGCATACCATGCACCACGTGATCCAACCTAGCGACGACATGGTCTCCATCTGTGTTTTTCTCGCATCACCCAGCTGTTGGAGCCGTGGCCTTTCCCTAGCTACCTCTCCCTCTCAACTCACTTGCTCGAACAAGAAAGAAGGAAGGAGATGAACACAGTGGACACAAGTTTCTCGGGCCGGCGCACGAACGCCGTCGTGGTTGCTGCCGCCCGACGCCACCGTGTGCTTCCAGCACGAGCTGCCGCAGATGTCATGCAACGCAGCCACCACGCCGGCCACTATTGCGCACCACCGCCAATGCAGCTACCGCCGCGCTGCGCCCCGTCGAGCGCCACTTGATGCCGCTGCCGAAACCCGCTGCTCCATGCGCCGCCATGTCGCGTCTCCGTGCCTCACACCACTGCGCTCTCTGGCACCGCAGCCTCCATGTCTGCTTCGCGCTCCGCGGACGCTGTCGCGCGCCACGGCCGCCCCTCGAACTTGGCTCTGAATACCAATTGTTGAAGCCGTGGCCTTGCCTTAGCTACCTCTCCCTCTCAACTCACTCACTCGAACAAGAAAGATGGAAGGAGATGAAAACAGTGGACACAAGTTTCTCGGGCCGGCGCACGAACGCCGCCGTAGGCGCACGAACACCCCAATCTTTTCTTTGTATTCACAGGCTACATGCTCGGCAACTCCCTAGTACAAACACACTCGTGGCCGAGCCTTTTGTAGTCCCACGGCAGCGCAGCTCCCACGTTACCTGTGCGCATTGATGACCCACAAGTGTAGGGGATCAATCATAGTCCTTTCGATAAGTAAGAGTGTCGAACCCAACGAGGAGCAGAAGGAAATGATAAGCGGTTTTCGGTAAGATTTTCTCTGCAAGCACAGAAATTGTAGGTGATAGATAGTTTTGTGATAAGATAAATAGTAACGGGTAACAAATAAATAAAGTAAATAAAGTGCAGCAAGGTGGCCCAATCCTTTATATAGCAAAGGATAAGCCTGGACAATTTCTAATAATGAGAAAGGAGCTCCCGATGACACATGAGAATTATCGTCAAGCTAGTTTTCATCACATTCATATGATTCACGTTCGGTACTTTGATAATTTGATATGTGGGTGGACCGGTACTTGGGTACTGCCCTTACTTGGACAAGCATCCCACTTATGATTAACCCCTATTGCAAGCATCTGCAACTACAAAAGAAGTATTAAGTTAAACCTAACCACAATATTAAACATATGGATCCAAATCAGCCCCTAACGAAGCAACACATAAACTAGGGTTTAAGCTTCTGTCACTCTAGCAACCCATCATCTACTTATTACTTCCCCATGCCTTCCTCTAGGCCCAAATAATGGTGAAGTGTTATGTAGTCGACATTCACATAACACCACTAGAGGAAAAGAAAACATACATCTCATCAAAATATCGAACGAATACCAAATTCACATGACTACTAATAGCAAGAGTTCACCCATGTCCTCAGGAACAAACGTAACTACTCACAAAGCATATTCATGTTCATAATCAAAGGAGTAATAATATGCATAAAGGATCTGAACATATGATCTTCCACCAAGTAAACCAATTAGCATCAACTACAAGGAGTAATCAACACTACTAGCAACCCACAGGTACCAACTTGTGGTTTTGATACAAGATTGGATACAAGAGATGAACTAGGGTTTTGAGAGGAGATGGTGCTGGTGAAGATGTTGATGGAGATTGACCCCCTCCCGATGAGAGGATCGTTGGTGATGATGTTGGTGATGATTTACCCCTCCCGGAGGGAAGTGTCCCCGGCAGAACAGCTCCGCCAGAGCCCTAGATTGGTTCCGCCTCCGGCAGAACAGCTTGCCCACGACTTTTTCCAGGGTAAAAGCTCTGATATAGCAGAAGATGGACACCGGAGGCCCACCAGGGGGGCCAGGAGATAGGGGGCGCACCCTATAGGGGGGGTGCCCTCCTCTCTCCTGGAAAGGGTGTGGGCCCCCTGGTGTATTTCTTTCGCTCAAAAATTCTTATTAAATCCAAAAAGATGTTTTGTGGAGTTTCAGGACTTTTGGAGTTGTGCACAATAGGTTTCCAACGTTTGCTCCATTTCTAGCCAGAATTCCAGTTGCCGACATTCTCCCTCTTCATGGTAAACCTTGTAAAATAAGAGAGAATAGCCATAAGTATTGAGATATAATGTGTAATAACATCCCATAATGCAATAAGTATTGACATAAAAGCATGATGCAAAATGGATGTATCAACTCCCCCAAGCTTAGACCTCGCTTGTCCTCAAGCGGAAGCCGAAATCGAAAAATATGTCCACATGTTTAGAGATAGAGGTGTCGACAAAAATAAAATACGGACATGAGGGCATCATGATCATTCTTATAACAGCAACATATATAGATTTTATCATATGACTTCTTATGCTCAAGTAACAATCAATTCACAATGTCAAGTATGGTTCAAAAACTTCATTGGGAACTAACAAACTATAATCTCAGTAATTGAAGCAATTGCAATTTATCGTAACATCAGAAAGAGTCAACAATAGAGCTTTTAAGCAAGCTCACATACTCAACTATCTCGTAGTCTTCTACAATTGCTAACACTCACACAGTACTTGTGGTTATGGAGTTTAAGCCGGACACTGAGAAAGATAGGGGCTTATTGTGTTGCCTCCCAACGTATTCACCTTTAGGTGATGTCAACAATAATAGTCCATGCTAACTTACATCCAATTGATATATATATATATATATATATATATATATATATATATATATATATATATATATATATATATATATATCATGATTTTTCAAACACGAGGAGCTTGCCAAAGGATAAAATGAAAAGGGAAAGGTGAGGATCACCTTGACTCAAGCATAAAGTAAAACATAAACTAAAAGATAGACCCTTCGCAGAGGGAAGCAGAGGTTGTCATGTGCGTTTAGGGTTGATGCACAAAGTCTTAATGCAAAAGAATGTCACTTTATATTGCCCCTTGTATGTGGACCTTTATTATGCAGTCTGTCGCTTTTATTACTTCCACAACAAGATCGTACAAAGCTTATTTTCTCTGCACTAATAAGTCATACATATTTAGATAGTAATTTTTATTGCTTGCAACATGACAACTTACTTGAATGATCTTACTCAATCCATAGGTAGGTATGGTGGACTCTCATGGCAAAACTGGGTTTAAGGATATTTGGAAGCACAAGTAGTATCTCTACTTGGTGCAAGGAATTTGGCTAGCATGAGGGAGAAAGGCAAGCTCAACATGTTTGGAAGGTCAATGACAATATACTTTAACTGAGATGTCGGAAAACATAAACTATTACGTTGTCTTCCTTGTCCAACGTCAACTCTTTTAGCATGTCATACTTAATGAGTGCTCCCAATTATAAAAAGGTGTCCAAGATAATATATTTGTATGTGAACCCCTCTTTCCTTATCACTTCCTATTAATTGCAACGATGACCAAAACTACGTTCATCAACTCTCAACAATTTTTATGCCTCATACTTTCTATGCGTGAAGTTATCACTATCCATAAGATCAATATGAACTCTATTATTCTTTCTACTTTCTCAAGATCATGGCAACATAGCAAAGCCCTTGACTCAACACTAATATTTATTATAGATAACTCACGGACTTGATTACAAAAAGAGATCACAAAGCAAAACTCAAACTACTTGATATCAAAACTTCAATCTACTAGATCAAGATACTACTAAAAGGATCGAACTAAATAAAGCGGTAAAGATAGGAGTGTGATGGTGATATGATACCGGGGCACCTCCCCCAAGCTTGGCAGTTGCCAAGGGGAGTGCCCATACCCATGTGATTATGTCCTCGGAGTGGTGAAATAGGAGTTGTTGATGATGTAGGCTTGTCATCCGTCTTCCAAGGCATAGGATCACCATCATAGAAGGATGATCGAGTCTCCGGGATCCTTAAATTTGCAGCCAAACTCATCCTCTTGAATCTATATTCATACTCACAGTTCTGGTTTTGCAGGTCATAGATCTGGGCTTGAAGGTGCTCGATTTTCTCTTGAAGCTTGAAGATGGTCTCCCCAATGACTTTGGCATCCAGCTTGTGGTTGTTGGTGAACTCCGTGATCATCATCTGGTTGCCGTTGAGTCCACGCTCCACCATCCCTTGACACTTGAAAACTTGCTGCTCCACGGCTTCGAGCTTTGTCTCCATGCTCCCGGTACGCCTTGGTCCCTCCACATCGCGGATGTGCAGCACCCCCTCACGCATCTCAATGGTTTGAGGGTGTTGCAGCACCTCCGCGAGATAGGGGTTGATAACCCTCTCGAAAAAATTGTCCTTGGGAGCGCTTGGAGACATCATGATGCTCTAGATCTGAAACAAAAACAGCTCGAAACGAAAACAGAGGATATTTTGCGTGATATGGTGGTCAAAACCTTCGGGAGTATATATAATGAATTTTTACCGACCAAAATACGTAATATGCAAGAAAACGGAGTCCGGGAGGCACACGAGGTGCCCACAAGGCAGGCGTGCCCGATGGGGGCGCCTCCACTCGTGGGGCCTCGTGTCCCTTCGAACTACTTCTTTCTTCCTAAAATTCTTAAATATTCCAAAACTGATAAAAAATTCCATTGGAGTTGTTTTGGAGTCGGTTTACTTACCGTACCACATACCTATACCTTTTCGGAGTCTGGAACGTTCTGGAAAGTGTTCCTTATGTATTCCTCAGGGGTTACGGTTTCAATAATATTAGTTTCAACATTGATAGGATTACCTGAGATATAATGTTTAATTCTTTGACCGTTTACCACCCTTGGACTCGTGCCTTCGAAGTTGTTGATTTTTATGGCACCAGAACGATAGACCTCCTCGATAACGTAAGGACCTTCCCATTTTGAGAGGAGTTTCCTGCAAAAAACTTAAACGAGAGTTGAATAATAACACATAATCTCCTACGTTAAACTCACGCTTTTGTATCCTTTTCTCATGCCAGCGTTTGACTTTTTCTTTGAATAGCTTGGCATTCTCATACGCTTGGGTTCTCCATTCATCAAGTGATCTAATATCAAATAACCTCTTCTCACCGGCAAGTTTGAAGTCATTATTGAGATCTTTAATAGCCCAATATGCCTTATGTTCAAGTTCAAGAGGTAAATGACACGCTTTTCCATAAACCATCTTATATGGAGACATACCCATAGGATTTTTGTATGCAGTTCTATAGGCCCATAATTCATCATCAAGGTTTTTGGACCAATTCTTTCTAGATCTATTCACAGTCTTTTGCAAAATTAATTTGAGCTCTGTATTGCTCAACTCTACTTGACCACTAGATTGCGGATGATAAGGAGATGCGATTCTATGATTGACATCATACTTAGCAAGCATCTTACGGAAATCACCATGAATAAAATGTGAACCACCATCAGTCATAAGATATCTAGAGACTCCAAACCTCGGAAAAATAACTTCTTTAAGCATTTTAATAGAAGTGTTATGATCAACACTACTAGTTGGAATAGCTTCTACCCACTTAGTAACGTAATCAACATCAACTAAAATATGTGCATAACCATTAGAGGTAGGAAAAGGTCCCATATAATCAAAGCCCCAAACATCAAACGGTTCAATAACAAGAGAATAATTCATAGGCATTTCTTGACGTCTACTAATGTTACCTATTCTTTGACATTCATCACAAGATAAGAAAAACTTACGAGCATCTTTAAAGAGAGTAGGCCAACCAGATTGTAGTACCTTGTGTGCAGTTCTATCTCCAGTGTGGTGTCCTCCATAGGATTCAGAGTGACACTTGCGTAGGATCTGTTCCTGTTCATGCTCAGGCACACAACATCTAATAACACCATCTACTCCTTCTTTATAAAGGTGTGGATCATCCCAGAAGTAATGTCTTAAATCATAAAAGAACTTTTTCTTCTGCTGGTATGTGGAGCTAGGCGGTATAAATTTAGCAACAATGTAATTAGCATAATCAGCATACCAAGGAGCAGTACGAGAAGCATTAACAACCACTAATTGTTCATCAGGAAAGCTATCATTAATATGCAGTGGGTCATCAAGAACATTCTCTAACCTAGACAAGTTATCTGCAACGGGGTTCTCAGCTCCCTTTCTATCAATAATGTGCAAGACAAATTCTTGGAGCAAGAGAACCCATCTAATGAGTCTAGGCTTAGCATCTTTCTTTTCCATAAGGTATTTAATAGCAGCATGATCTGTTGGAAATATGCCCTAGATGCAATAATAAATTGGTTATTATTATATTTCCTTGTTCATGATAATTGTTTATTATCCATGCTAGAATTGTATTGATAGGAAACTCAGATACATGTGTGGATACATAGACAACACCATGTCCCTAGTAAGCCTCTAGTTGACTAGCTCGTTGATCAATAGATGGTTACAGTTTCCTGACCATGGACATTGGATGTCGTTGATAACGGGATCACATCATTAGGAGAATGATGTGATGGACAAGACCCAATCCTAAGCCTAGCACAAGATTGTGTAGTTCGTATGCTAAAGCTTTTCTAATGTCAAGTATTTTTTCCTTAGACCATGAGATTGTGCAACTCCGGATACCGCAGGAATGCTTTGGGTGTACCAAACGTCACAACGAATCGGGTGGCTATAAAGGTGCACTCGGTATCTCCGAAAGTGTCATTGGGTTGGTACGAATCGAGGCTGGATTTGTCACTCCGTGTGACGGAGAGGTATCTCTGGGCCCACTCGGTAGGACATCATCATAATGTGCACGATGTGACCAAGGGGTTGATCACGGGATGATGTGTTACGGAACGAGTAAAGAGACTTGCCGGTAACGAGATTGAACAAGGTATCGGCATACCGACGATCGAATCTCGGGCAAGTACAATACCGCTAGACAAAGGGAATTGTATACGGGATCGATTGAGTCCTTGACATCCTGGTTCATTCGATGAGATCATCGTGGAACATGTGGGAGCCAACATGGGTATCCAGATCCCGCTGTTGGTTATTGGCCAGAGAGCTGTCTCGGTCATGTCTGCATGATTCCCGAACCCGTAGGGTCTACACACTTAAGGTTCGATGACGCTAGGGTTATAGGAAATAGATATACGTGGTTACCGAATGTTGTTCGGAGTCCCGGATGAGATCCCAGACGTCACGAGGAGTTCCGGAATGGTCCGGAGGTAAAGATTTATATATGGGAAGTCCTATTTTGGCCACCGGAAAATGTTCGGGATTTTTCGGTATTGTACCGAGAAGGTTCTAGAAGGTTCGGAGTGGGGCCCACCTGCATGGGGGACCCACATGAACGTGGGTAGTGGGGAAAGGCCCCACACCCCTGGTCAAGCGCACCAGGATCCCCCTTAGAAGGAATAAGATCATATCCCGAAGGGATAAGATCAAGATCCCTAAAAAGGGGGGATAACAATCGGTGGGGAAGGAAATGATGGGATTTCTTTGCTCCCACCTTTGCCAACGCCCCAATGGACTTGGAGGGCAAGAAACCAGCCCCCTCCACCCCTATATATAGTGGGGAGGCGCATGGGAGCTTCAACCAAGTTCTGGCGCAGCCCTTCCCCTCTCCCAAGTACTCCTCCTCTCCCGCGGTGCTTGGCGAAGCCCTGCAGGATTGCCACGCTCCTCCACCACCACCACGCCGTCGTGCTGCTGCTGGACGGAGTCTTCCCCAACCTCTCCCTCTCTCCTTGCTGGATCAAGGCATGGGAGACGTCACCGGACTGCATGTGTGTTGAACGCGGAGGTGACGTCCGTTCGGCACTAGGATCTCCGGTGATTTGGATCACGACGAGTACGACTCCATTAACCCCGTTCACTTGAACGCTTCCGCTTAGCGATCTACAAGGGTATCTAGATGCACTCTCCTTCCCCTCGTTGCTAGTCTCTCCATAGATAGATCTTGGTGACTCGTAGGAAAATTTTGAATTTCTGCACGTTCCCCAAATGGCATCATGAGCTAGGTCTATTGCGTAGATTCTTTGCACGAGTAGAACACAAAGTAGTTGTGGGCGTTGATTTTGTTCAATATGCTTACCGTTACTATTCCAATCTTGTTTCGACGGTATTGTGGGATGAAGCGGCCCGGACCTATCTTACACGTACACTTACGTGAGACAGGTTCCACCGACTGACATGCACTTGGTGCATAAGGTGGCTAGCGGGTGCCAGTCTCTCCCACTTTAGTCGGAACGGATTCGATGAAAAGGGTCCTTATGAAGGGTAAATAGCAATTGGCATATCACATTGTGGTCTTGCGTAGGTAAGAAACGTTCTTGGTAGAAACCCATAGCAGCCACGTAAAACATGCAAACAACAATTAGAGGACGTCTAACTTGTTTTTGCAGGGTATGCTATGTGATGTGATATGGCCAAGAAGAATGTGATGAATGATATGTGATGTATGAGATTGATCATGTTCTTGTAATAGGAATCACGACTTGCATGTCGATGAGTATGACAACCGGCAGGAGCCATAGGAGTTGTCTTTATTTATTGTATGACCTGCGTGTCATTGAACAACGCCATGTAATTACTTTACTTTATTGTTAACCGATAGCCATAGTAGTAGAAGTAATAAGTTGGCGAGACAACTTCATGGAGACACGATGATGGAGATCATGATGATGGAGATCATGGTGTCATGCCGGTGACGATGATGATCATGGAGCCCCGAAGATGGAGATCAAAAGGAGCAAAATAATACTGGCCATATCATGTCACTATTTGATTGCATGTGATGTTTATCATGTTTATACATCTTATTTGCTTAGAACGACGGTAGTAAATAAGATGATCCTTCATTAAAATTTCAAGAAAGTGTTCCCCCTAACTGTGCACCGTTGCGAAAGTTCGTCGTTTCGAAGCACCACGTGATGATCGGGTGTGATAGATTCTTACGTTCACATACAACGGGTGTAAGCCAGATTTACACACGCGAAACACTTAGGTTAACTTGACGAGCCTAGCATGTACAGACATGGCCTTGGAAGACAAGAGACCGAAAGGTCGAGCATGAGTCGTATGGAGGATACGATCAACATGAAGATGTTCACCGATGATGACTAGTCCGTCTCACGTGATGATCGGACACGGCCTAGTTGACTCGGATCATGTAATCACTTAGATGACTAGAGGGATGTCTATCTGAGTGGGAGTTCATAAGATGAACTTAATTATCCTGAACATAGTCAAAAGATCTTTGCAAATTATGTCGTAAGCTCGCGCTTTAGTTCTACTGTTTTAGATATGTTCCTAGAGAAAATATAGTTGAAAGTTGACAGTAGCGATTATGCGATCAGTAGAAAGCTTATGTCCTTAATGCACCGCTCAGTGTGCAGAACCCCAAACGTCGTCTGTGGATGTTGCGAACATCGGACATACACGCTTTGATAACTACGTGATAGTTCAGTTAAACAGATTAGAGTTGAGGCACCAAAGACGTTTTCGAAACGTCGCGGAACATATGAGATGTTTTGAGGGCTGAAATTGGGATTTCAGGCTCGTGCCCACGTCAAGAGGTATAAGACCTCGGACGATTTTCTTAGCCGGCAAACTAAGGGAGAAAAGCTCAATCGTTGAGCTTGTGCTCAGATTGTCTGAGTGCAACAATCACTTTAATCGAGTGGGAGTTGATGTTCCAGATGAGATAGTGATGTTTCTCCAAAGTCATTGCCACCAAGCTGCTAGAGGTTCGTGATGAACTATAACATATCAGGGATAGGTATGATGATCCTTGAGGTATTCGCGATGTTTGACACCGCGAAAGTAGAAATCAAGAAGGAGCATCAATTGTTGATGGTTGGTGAAACCACTAGTTTCAAGACGGGCAAGGGCAAGAAGGGATACTTCATGAAACGGCAAATCAGCTGCTGCTCTAGTGAAGAAACCCGAGGTTGAACCCAAGCCCGAGACTAAGTGCTTCTGTAATAAGGGGAACAGCCACTGGAGCAGAATTACCCTAGATACTTGGTAGATGAGAAGGCTGGCAAGGTCGATAGAAGTATATTGGATATACATTATGTTAGTGTGTACTTTACTAGTACTCCTAGTATCACCAGGGTATTAAGATACCGGTTCGGTTGCTAAGTGTTAGTAACTCGAAATAAAAGAGCTACGGAATAAACGGAGACTAGCTAAAGGTGAGCTAACGATATGTGTTGGAAGTGTTTCTAAGTTTGATGTGATCAAACATCGCACTCTCCCTCTACCATCAAGATTAGTATTAAACATGAATAATTGTCATTTGGTGTTTGCGTTGAGCATAGACATGATTGGATTATGTCTATCGCAACACGGTTATTCATTTAAGGAGAATAATGGTTACTCTATTTATTTGAATAATACCTTCAATGGTCTTGCACCTAAAGGAATGGTTTATTGAATCTCGATCGTAGTGATACACATTTTCATGCCAAAAGATATAAGATAGTAATGATATTACCACTTACTTGTGGCACTACCATGTAAGTCATATTGGTATAAAACGCATGAAGAAGCTCCATGTTGATGGATCTTTGGACTCACTCGTTTTTGAAAAGTTTGAGACATGCGAACCATGTCTATTGGTGTATACGCATGAAGAAACTCCATCTAGATGGATCGTTTGGACTCACTTGATTTTGAATCACTTGAGATATGCAAATCATACCACATGGGCAAGATGACTGAAAAGCCTCGTTTTCAGTAAGATGGAACAAGATAGCAACTTGTTGGAAGTAATACATTTTGATGTGTGTAGTCCAATGAGTGTTGAGGCATGCAGTGGATATCGTATGTTCTTACTTCACGAATGATTTGAGTAGATAGTGAGTATATTTACTTGATGAAACACAAGTCTGAATTATTGAATGGTTCAAGTAATTTCAGAGTGAAGTTGAAGATCATCGTGACAAGAGGATAAAATGTCTACGATATGATCATAGAGATGAGTATCTGAGTTACGAGCTTTGGCACGCAATTAAGACATTGTGGAAATGGTTTCACAATTAATACCGCCTGGAACACCATAGTGTGATGGTGTGTCCGAACATCATAGTTGCACCCTATTGGATATGGTGCGTACCATGATGTCTCTTGTCGAATTACCACTATCGTTCATGGGTTAGGCATTAGAGACAACCACATTCACTTTAAATAGGGCACCACGTAATTCCATTGAGATGACACCATATGAACTATGGTTTAGAGAAACCTAAGCTGTCATTTCTTAAAGGTTTGGGGCTGCGATGCTTATGTGAAAAGTTTCAGGCTGATAAGCTCGAACCCAAAGCGGATAAATGCATCTTCATAGGACACCCAGAACAGTTGGGTATACCTCCAGTCTCAGTTCCGGAAGCAAAAGGGATTGTTTCTAGAATTAGGTCCTTTCCCGAGGAAAAGTTTCTCTCGAAAGAATTGAGTGGGAGGATGGTGGAGACTTGATGAGGTTATTGAACCGTCACTTCAACTAGTGTGTAGCAGGGCACAGGAAGTTGTTCCTGTGGCGTATACACCAATTGAAGTAGAAGCTTATGATAGTGATCATGAAGTTTCGGATCAAGTCACTCTGTACCTCGTAGGGTGACAAGGATGCGTACTACTTCAGAGTGGTACAGTAATCCTGTCTTGAAGGTCATGTTGCTAGACAACAATGAACCTACGAGCTATGGAGAAGCGATGGTGGACCCAAATTCCGACAAATGGTTAGAAGCCATGAAATCCAAGATAGGATCCATAGCTTGGACTTTGGTGGACTTGCCCGTTCATCGGCGAGCCATTGAGATAAATGGATCTTTAAGAAGAAGACGGACATGGACGGTAATGTCACCGTCTATGAAGCTCGACTTGTGGTGAAGAGTTTTTCACAAGTTCAAGGAGTTGATTACGATGAGATTTTCTCATCCGTAGCGATGCTTAAGTCCGTCAGAATCATGTTAGCATTAGCTGCATTTATGAAATCTGGCAGATGGATGTCGAAACGAGTTTCCTTACCAGTTTTCGTAAGGAAAGGTTGTATGTGATACAATCCGAAAGGTTTTGTCGATCCTAAGGATGCTAAAAGGTATGCTAGCTCCAGTGATCCTTCCATGGACTGGAGTAAGCATCTCGGAGTTGGAATATGCACTTTGATAAGATGATCAAAGATTTTGGGTTTATGCAAAGTTTATGAGAAACTTGTATTTCCAAAGAAGTGAGTGGGAGCACTATAGAATTTCTGATGAGTATATGTTGTTGACATATTGTTGACCAGAAATGATGTAGAATTTCTGCAAAGCATATAGGGTTATTTGAAAAGTGTTTTTCAATTAGAAAACCTGGATTAAGCTACTTGAACATTGAGCACCAAGATCTATGAGGATAGATCAAAAACGCTTAATGGTACTTTCAAATGAGCACATACCTTGACATGATCTTGAAGGTGTTCAAGATGGATCGGTCAAAGAAGGAGTTCTTGCCTGAGTTGTAAGGTATGAAGTTAAGACTTAAAGCTCGACCACGGCAGAAGAGAGACAAAGGACGAAGGCCGTCCCCTATGTTTCAGATGTAGGCTCTATAGTATGCTATGCTGTGTACCGCACCGGAAGTCTGCCTTGCCATGAGTCAGTCAAGGGGTACAAGAATGATCCAGGAATGGATCATTGGACAACGGTCAAAATTGTCCTTGGAGTAAATAATGACATGTTTCTCGATTATGGAGGTGATAAAGAGTTCGGCGTAAAGGGTTACGTCGATGCAAGTTTAACACCTATCTGAATGACTCTGAGTAGCAAACCGGATACGTATAGTGGAGCAACCATTTGGAATAGCTTCAAGTAGAGCGTGGAAGCAGCATTTACAATATGACATAGAGAATTGCGAAGTACATACGGATCTGAATATTGCAGACCCGTTGACTAAAACCTCTCTCACAAGCAAAACATGATCAAACCCCAGAACTCATTGAGTCTTAATCACATGGTGTTGTGAACTAGTTTAGTTAATAATAAATTGGTTATTATTATATTTCCTTGTTCATGATAATTGTTTATTATCCATGCTAGAATTGTATTGATAGGAAACTCAGATACATGTGTGGATACATAGACAACACCATGTCCCTAGTAACCCTCTAGTTGACTAGCTCGTTGATCAATAGATGGTTACAGTTTCCTGACCATGGACATTGGATGTCGTTGATAACGGGATCACATCATTAGGAGAATGATGTGATGGACAAGACCCAATCCTAAGCCTAGCACAAGATCGTGTAGTTCGTATGCTAAAGCTTTTCTAATGTCAAGTATCTTTTCCTTAGACCATGAGATTGTGCAACTCCCGGATACCGTAGGAATGCTTTGGGTGTACCAAACGTCACAACGTAACTGGGTGGCTATAAAGGTGCACTACAGGTATCTCCGAAAGTGTCTGTTGGGTTGGCACGAATCGATACTAGGATTTGTCACTCTATGTGACGGAGAGGTATCTCTGGGCCCACTCGGTAGGACATCATCATAATGTGCATGATGTGGCCAAGGGGTTGATCACGGGATGATTTGTTACGAAACGAGTAAAGAGACTTGCCGGTAACGAGATTGAACAAGGTATCGGCATACCGACGATCGAATCTCGGGCAAGTACAATACCGCTAGACAAAGGGAATTGTATACGGGATCGATTGAGTCCTTGACATCGTGGTTCATCCGATGAGATCATCTTGGAACATGTGGGAGCCAATATGGGTATCCAGATCCTGCTGTTGGTTATTGGCCAGAGAGCTATCTCGGTCATGTCTGCATGATTCCCGAACCCGTAGGGTCTACACACTTAAGGTTCGATGACGCTAGGGTTATAGGGAATAGATATACGTGGTTACCGAATGTTATTCGGAGTCCCGGATGAGATCCCGGACATCACGAGGAGTTCCGGAATGGTCCGGAGGTAAAGATTTATATATGGGAAGTCCTATTTTGGCCACCGAAAAATGTTCGAGATTTTTCGGTATTGTACCGGGAAGGTTCTAGAAGGTTCTGGAGTGGGGCCCACCTGCATGGGGGGACCCACATGAACGTGGGTAGTGGGGGCAAGGCCCCACACCCCTGGTCAAGGCGCACCAGGATCTCCCCTTAGAAGGAATAAGATCATATCCCGAAGGGATAAGATCAAGATCCCTAAAAAGGGGGGATAACAATCGGTGGGGAAGGAAATGATGGGATTTCTTTGCTCCCACCTTTGCCAACGCCCCAATGGACTTGGAGGGCAAGAAACCAGCCCCCTCCACCCCTATATATAGTGGGGAGGCGCATGGGAGCTTCAACCAAGTTCTGGCGCAGCCCTTCCCTCTCCCAAGTACCCTCCTCTCCCGCGGTGCTTGGCGAAGCCTGCAGGATTGCCACGCTCCTCCACCACCACCACGCCGTCGTGTTGCTGCTGGACGGAGTCTTCCCCAACCTCTCCCTCTCTCCTTGCTGGATCAAGGCATGGGAGACGTCACCGGGCTGCATGTGTGTTGAACGCGGAGGTGCCGTCCCTTCGGCACTAGGATCTCCGGTGATTTGGATCACGACGAGTACGACTCCATCAACCCCGTTCACTTGAACGCTTCCGCTTAGCGATCTAGAAGGGTATGTAGATGCACTCTCCTTCCCCTCGTTGCTAGTCTCTCCATAGATAGATCTTGTTGACTCGTAGGAAAATTTTGAATTTCTGCTACGTTCCCCAACATGATCAGTGTGAATAGTAACTTTAGAATCAACGATATAAGGTCTAAACTTATCACATGCAAACACAACTGCTAAGAATTCTTTTTCAGTAGTAGCATAATTTCTCTGGGCAGTATCAACAGTCTTACTAGCATACTGGATAACATTCAATTTCTTATCGACTCTTTGCCCTAAAACAGCACCTACAGCATAATCACTAGCATCGCACATAATTTCAAAAGGTAAATTCCAATCAGGTGGTTGAACAATAGGTGCAGTGATCAAAGCTTTCTTAAGTATTTCAAATGCTTCTACACAATCATCATCAAAGACAAAAGGAATATCTTTTTGCAACAAATTAGTCAGAGGCCTAGAGATTTTAGAAAAGTCCTTAATGAACCTCCTATAAAAACCGACGTGACCAAGGAAACTTCTTATACCTTTTATGTCCTTGGGACATGGAATCTTTTCAATAGCATCAACTTTGGCTTTATCAACTTCAATACCTCTCTCGGAGATCTTATGCCCCAAGACAATGCCTTCATTAACCATAAAGTGACACTTTTCCCAATTCAGGACGAGACTAGTGTATTCGCATCTCTGCAAAACTCGATCAAGGTTGCTCAAACAATCATCAAAAGAGGATCCATAAACTGAGAAATCATCCATGAATACCTCACAAATCTTTTCACAAAAATCAGAGAATATAGCCATCATGCATCTTTGAAAGGTAGCAGGTGCATTACATAAACCAAAAGGCATATGTCTATAAGAAAAAGTACCAAAAGGGCAAGTAAAAGTAGTTTTATATTGATCCTTCGCTGACACAGGTATATGAGAGAAACCAGAATAATCATCTAGAAAGCAGAAACGTGTGTGTTTGGATAGTCTTTCTAGCATTTGATCAATAAAAGGTAAAGGGTAATGATCTTTCTTAGTAGCTTTATTTAACTTACGGAAATCAATTACCATCCTATAGCCTGTAATAATTCTTTGCGGGATCAATTCATCTTTATCATTATGAACAACGGTAATACCTCCCTTTTTAGGAACACAATGGACAGGACTTACCCATTCACTACCAGCAACGGGATAAATAATACCTGCCTCAAGGAGCTTTAATATCTCCTTTCTTACAACTTCCTTCATCTTGGGATTTAATCGTCTTTGAGGATCTCTAACTGGTTTGGCATCTTTCTCCACTGTAAATGTGTGTCGGCATAATGTGGGACTAATGCCCTTAAGATCATCCAGAGTATATCCAATAGCTGCTCGGTGCTTCTTCAGAGTTTTCAATAATCTTTCTTCTTATTTCTCTGAATGGTTAGCACTAATAATAACAGGATATATTTCTTTTTCATCAAGATAAGCATACTTAAGATTATCAGGTAATGGTTTGAGTTCAAACACGGGATCACCCTTGGGTGGAGGGGGATCCCCAAGAATTTCAACGGGAAGGTTATATTTCAGCATAGGTTCCTGTTTAAGGAACACTTCATCTATTTCCTCTCTTTCCTTCATAAACATATCGTTTTCATGGTCTAGCAAATATTGTTCTAACGGATCAGTTGGAGGAACAGCAATGGAAGCAAGACCAATAATCTCATCCTTACTAGGTGGTTCCCTATCACGAGGTTGTCTACTATACTTAGCGCAATTAAACTCATGAGACATACCATCTATGTCAACAGTGACAATATTCTTTTCACAATTAATCTTAACACTAGCCGTATTCAAGAAGGGTCTACCAAAAATAATGGGACAAAAATCATCTTGTGGGGAACCAAGAACAAGAAAATCAGCAGGGTATTTAACCTTCCCACACAAAACTTCAACATCTCTAACAATCCCAAAGGGTTTAATGGTGTCCCTATTAGCAAGCTTAATGGTAACATCAATATCTTCTAATTCAATGGGTGCAATGCCATGCATAATTTATTGATATAAAGTATAAGGTATTGCACTAGCACTAGCACCCATATCACATAAGCCATGATAACAATGATCTCCTATTTTAACAGAAATAACAGGCATGCCTATGACAGGTCTACGTGTCTTAGTATCTGGCCTAGAAATATTAGCAGTCTCACCACAGAAATAAATAACATGCCCATCTAAATCATCATCCAAGAGATCTTTAACCATAACAATACTAGGTTCAACATTAATTTGCTCAGGAGGTGTAAAAGTCCTAGTATTACTCTTACGAACAATAGTCGAAGCTTTAGCATGATCCTTTATCCTAACAGGAAAAGGAGGCTTTTCAACATAAGTAGTAGGAACAATAGGATCACTATAGGTGATAGTCTTTTCTTCGACTGTAATAGGTGCAACTACTTTCACTTCAACAGGAGGATTATATTTAAACCACTTCTCTTTAGGGAGATCAATGTGAGTAGAAAAAGATTCACAGAAAGAAGCTACTATCTCAGTGTCAAGTCCATACTTAGCGCTAAATCCACGAAAAGCATCGGTATCCATAAAAGATTTAACACAATCGAACTTAGGTGTCATACCTGACTCCTTACCATCGTCGGAACCCCAATCTTCAGAGTTGCGTTTAATTCTTTCCAGTAAGTCCCATTTGAAATCAATAGTCTTCAGCATATAAGAACCAGCACAGGAAGTATCGAGTAGGTTGCGATTATCAAGAGAAAGCCGAGCATAAAAGTTCTGAATAATCATTTCCTGAGAGATCTCATGATTGGGGCATGAATATAACATTGACTTAATCCTCCCCCAAGCTTGAGCGATGCTTTCTCCTTCACGAGGTCAGAAATTATATATGTAATTACGATCACGATGAACAAGATGCATAAGATAGAACTTCTGGTGAAATTCTAACTTCAATCCTTATAATTCCAAGATCTCGTATCGTCACATAGCCTATACCATGTCAATGCATCTCCCTTCGAAGATAAAGGGAAGACCTTCCTTTTGACAACATCATCGGGAATACCTTCAAGCTTAAATAATCCACAAACTTCATCCACAAAGATAAGGTGCAAATGGATTAGCTAGCATTTTCTCTATCATACCCGAAGGAATCTCAAAGTAAATATTTTCATAAAGTTCAGTAGGTTGAGGAGCAACTCTTTGCTCTTATGGTTGGGGTGAAGATACCCCAAACAAGCCCCTCAAAGGATTAGTTTCCATAGTGACAAGTAACAGAAAGTTTCAGCACACTATATAAATGTTTCCTTACCAAGTTCCACTCACCAAAAGCGCTACACTCCCCGGCAACGGCGCCAGAAAAGAGTCTTGATGACCCACAAGTGTAGGGGACCAATCGTAGTCCTTTCGATAAGTAAGAGTGTCGAACCCAACAAGGAGCAGAAGGAAATGATAAGCGGTTTTCGGTAAGGTTTTCTCTGCAAGCACTGAAATTGTAGGTGATAGATAGTTTTGTGATAAGATAAATAGTAATGGGTAACAAATAAATAAAGTAAATAAAGTGCAGCAAGGTGGCCCAATCCTTTATGTAGCAAAGGATAAGCCTGGACAATTTCTAATAATGAGAAAGGAGCTCCCGAGGACACATGGGAATTATCGTCAAGCTAGTTTTCATCACGTTCATATGATTCGCGTTCGGTACTTTGATAATTTGATATGTGGGTGGACCGGTACTTGGGTACTGCCCTTACTTGGACAAGCATCCCACTTATGATTAACCCCTATTGCAAGCGTCCGTAACTACAAAAGAAGTATTAAGGTAAACCTAACCACAACATTAAACATATGGATCCAAATCAGCCCCTAACGAAGCAACGCATAAACTAGGGTTTAAGCTTTTGTCACTCTAGCAACCCATCATCTACTTATTACTTCCCCATGTTGGGGAACGTAGTAATTTCAAAAAATTTCCTACGAACACGCAAGACCATGGTGATGGCACAGCAACGAGAGGGGAGAGTGTCCGCCCACGCACTCGTGAGACCGAAAGCGAAGCGTTATATCAACGCTGTTGATGTAGTCATACGCCTTCACGATCCGACCGATCCAAGCACCGTTACTCCGGCACCTCCGAGTTCTTGGCACACGCTCAGCTCGATGACGATCCCGGGCTCCGATCCAGCAAAGCGTCGGGAGGAGTTCACGTCGACGACGGCGTGGTGACGATCTTGATGTTCTACCGTCGCAGGCTTCGCCTAAGCACTGCTACAATATGATCGAGGTGGAATATGGTGGAGGGGGGCACCGCACACGGCTAAGGAACGATCACGAAGATCAACTTGTGTGTTCTAGGGTGCCCCCTGCCCCGTATATAAAGGAGCAAGAGGGAGGGCGGCCAGCCCTAGGAGGCGCTAGGAGGAGGGGGAGTCCTCCTCCTAGTGGGAGTAGGACTCCCTTTCCTAGTCCTACTAGGAAGAAGGAAGGGGAAGGAAAGAGAGGGAGAGGAGAGGGAAGGGGCCGCCCCCTCCTAGTCCAGTCGGACTCCCCATGGGGGCGCGCCACCTCCTGGTGCAGCCCTCTCTCCCTCTTGGCCCAATAGGGCCCATTACTTCCCGGGGTTCCGTAACCCCTCGGCACTCCGGTTTTCTCCGAAACTTCGGAACCTTTCCGTGTCCGAATATAGCCGCCCAATATATCAATCTTTATGTCTCGACCATTTCGAGACTCCTCGTCATGTCCGTGATCACATCCGGACTCGAACTCCTTGGTACATCAAAATACATAAACTCATAATATAACCGTCATCGAAACCTTAAGCGTGCGGACCCTACGGTTCGAGAATAATGTAGACATGGCGAGACACGTCTCGGTCAATAACCAATAGCGGGACCTGGATGCCTATATTGGCTCCTACATATTCTCTGAAGATCTTTATCGGTCAGACCGCATAACAACATCGTTGTTCCTTTGTCATCGGTATGTTACTTGCCCGAGATTCGATCGTCGGTATCCAATACCTAGTTCAATCTCGTTCATCGCAAGTCTCTTTACTCGTTCCGTAATACATCATCTCACAGTTAACTCATTAGCTGTAATGCTTGCAAGGCTTAGTGATGTGCATTACCGAGAGGGCCCAGAGATACCTCTCCGACAATCGGATGACAAATCCTAATCTCGAAATCGCCAACCCAACATCTGCCTTTGGAGACACTGTAGTACTCCTTTATAATCACCCAGTTACGTTGTGACGTTTGGTAGTACCCAAAGTGTTCCTCCGGTAAACGGGAGTTACATAATCTCATAGTTATAGGAACATGTATAAGTCAAGGATAAAAGCAATAGCAACATACTAAACGATCGGATGCTAAGCTAATGGAATGGGTCATGTCAATCAGATCATTCAACTAATGATGTGACCTTGTTAATCAAATGACAACTCCTTTGTCTATGGTTAGGAAACTTAACCATCTTTGATTAACAAGCTAGTCTAGTAGAGGCGTACTAGTGACACTCTGTTTGTCTATGTATTCACACATGTATTATGTTTTCGGTTAATACAATTCTAGCATGAATAATAAACATTTATCATGAAATAAGGAAATAAATAATAACTTTATTATTGCCTCTAGGGCATATTTCCTTGATCTCCCACTTGCACTAGAGTCAATAATCTAGATTACATTGTAATGATTCTAACACCCATGGAGTCTTGGTGTTGATCATGTTTTGCTCGTGGAAGAGGCTTAGTCAACGGTCTGCTACATTCAGATCCGTATGTATCTTGCAAATCTCTATGTCTCCCACCGGACTAAGTCCGGATGGAATTGAAGCGTCTCTTGATGTGTTTGGTTCTCTTGTGAAATCTGGATTCCTTTGCTAAAGCAATTGCTCCAGTATTGTCACAAAAGATTTTCATTGGACCCGATGCACTAGGTATGACACCTAGATCGGATATGAACTCCTTCATCCAGACTCCTTCATTAGCTGCTTCCGAAGCTGCTATGTATTCCGCTTCACATGTAGATCCCGCTACGACGCTTTGTTTAGAACTGCACCAACTGACAGCTCCTCCGTTTAGTGTAAATACGTATCCGGTTTGCGATTTAGAATCGTCCGGATCAGTGTCAAAGCTTGCATCAACATAACCGTTTACGATGAGCTCTTTATCACCTCCATATACGAGAAACATATCCTTAGTCCTTTTCGGTATTTCAGGATGTTTTGACCGCTGTCCGATGATCCACTCTGGATTACTTTGGTACCTCCTGCTAAGCTTATAGCAAGGCACACATCAGGTCTAGTACACAGCATTGCATACATGATAGAGCCTATGGCTGAGGCATAGGAACATCTTTCATTTTCTCTCTATCTTCTGCGGTGGTCGGGCATTGAGTCTTACTCAACTTCACACCTTGTAACACAGGCAAGAACCCTTTCTTTGCTTGATCCATTTTGAACTTCTTCAAAACTTTGTCAAGGTATGTGCTTTGTGAAAGTCCAATTAAGCGTCTTGATCTATCTCCATAGATTTTGATGCCCAATATGTAAGCAGCTTCACCGAGGTCCTTCATCGAAAAACTCTTATTCAAGTATCCCTTTATGCTATCCAGAAATTCTATATCATTTCCGATTAGTAATATGTCATCTACATATAATATCAGAAATGCTACAGAGCTCCCACTCACTTTCTTGTAAATACAGGCTTCTCCAAAAGTTTGTATAAACCCAAATGCTTTGATCACACTATCAAAGCGTTTATTCCAACTCCGAGATGCTTGCACCAGTCCATAAATGGATCGCTGGAGCTTGCACACTTTGTTATCTCCCTTTGGATCGATAAAACCTTCTGGTTGCATCATATACAACTCTTCTTCCAGAAATCCATTCAGGAATGCAGTCTTTACATCCATTTGCCAAATTTCATAATCATAAAATGCGCAATTGCTAACATGATTCGGACAGACTTAAGCATCGCTACGGGTGAGAAGGTCTCATCGTAGTCAATCCCTTGAACTTGTCGAAAACCCTTTGCGACAAGTCGAGCTTTGTAGACAGTAATATTACCGTCAGCGTCAGTCTTCTTCTTGAAGATCCACTTGTTTTCTATTGCTTGCCGACCCTCGGGCAAGTCAACCAAAGTCCACACTTTGTTTTCATACATGGATCCCATCTCAGATTTCATGGCCTCAAGCCATTTTTGCGAATCTGGGCTCACCATCGCTTCTTCATAGTTCGTAGGTTCATCATGATCTAATAGCATGACTTCCAGAACAGGATTACCGTACCACTCTGGTGCGGTTCTTACTCTGGTTGATCTACGAGGTTCTGTAGTAACTTGATCTGAAGTTTCATGATCAACATCATCAACTTCCTCACTATTTGGTGTAGATGTCGCAGAAACCGTTTTCGTGATAAACTACTTTCAAATAAGGGAGAAGGTACAGATTACCTCATCAAGTTCTACTTTCCTCCCACTCACTTCTTTCGAGAGAAACTCCTTCTCTAGAAAGGATCCATTCTTAGCAACAAATGTCTTGCCTTCGGATCTGTGATAGAAGGTGTACCCAACTGTCTCCTTTGGGTATCCTATGAAGACACATTTCTCTGATTTAGGTTCGAGCTTATCAGGTTGAAGTTTTTTCACATAAGCATCGCATCCCCAAACTTTAAGAAACGACAACTTTGGTTTCTTGCTAAACCATAGTTCATAAGGTGTCGCCTCAACGGATTTTGATGGTGTTCTATTCAGCGTGAATGCGGCCGTCTCAAGAGCATAACCCCAAAACGATAGCGGTAAATCTGTAAGAGACATCATAGATCGCACCATATCTAGTAAAGTGCGATTCTGACGCTCGGACACACCATTGCGCTGTGGTGTTCGGGTGGCGTGAGTTGCGAAACTATTCCGCATTGTTTCAAATGTAGACCAAACTCAGAACTCAAATATTCGCCTCCACGATCAGATCGTAGAAACTTTATTTTCTTATTACGATGATTTTCAACTTCACTCTGAAATTCTTTGAACTTTTCAAATGTTTCAGACTTATGTTTCATTAAGTAGATATACCCATATCTGCTTAAATCATCTGTGAAGGTGAGAAAATAACGATATCCGCCACGAGCTTCAACATTCATCGGACCACATACATCTGTATGTATGATTTCCAACAAATCTGTTGCTCTCTCCATAGTACCGAGAACGGGTTTTAGTCATCTTGCCCATGAGGCACGGTTCATAAGTGCCAAGTGATTCATAATCAAGTGACTCCAAAAGTCCATCAGTATGGAGTTTCTTCATGCGCTTTATACCGATATGACCTAAACGGCAGTGCCACAAATAAGTTGCACTATCATTATCAACTCTGCATCTTTTGGTTTCAACATTATGAATATGTGTATCACTACTATCGAGATTCATTAAAAATAGACCACTCTTCAAGGGTGCATGACCATAAAAGATATTATTCATATAAATAGAACAACCATTATTCTCTGATTTAAATGAATAACCGTCTCGCATCAAACAAGATCCAGATATAATGTTCATGCTCAACGCTGGCACCAAATAACAATTATTTAGGTCTAAAACTAATCCCGAAGGTAGATGTAGAGGTAGCGTGCCGACTGCGATCACATCGACTTTGGAACCATTTCCCACGCGCATCGTCACCTCGTCCTTTGCCAGTGTTCGCTTAATCCGTAGTCCCTGTTTCGAGTTGCAAATATTAGCAACAGAACCAGTATCAAATACCCAGGTGCTACTGCGAGCTCTAGTAAGGTACACATCAATAACATGTATATCACATATACCTTTGTTCACCTTGCCATCCTTCTTATCCGCCAAATACTTGGGGCAGTTCCGCTTCCAGTGACCAGTCTGCTTGCAGTAGAAGCACTCAGTTTCAGGTTTAGGTCCAGACTTGGGTTTCTTCTCCTGATCAGCAACTTGTTTGCTGTTCTTCTTGAAGTTCCCCTTCTTCTTCCCTTTGCCTTTCTTCTTGAAACTAGTGGTCTTATTGACCATCAACACTTGATGCTCCTTCTTGATTTCTACCTCCGCAGCCTTTAGCATTGCGAAGAGCTCAGGTATAGTCTTTACTAACCCTTGCATATTATAGTTCATCACGAAGCCTTTGTAGCTTGGTGGCGTGATTGAAGAATTCTGTCAATGACACAATCATCCGGAAGATTAACTCCCAGTTGAGTCAAGTGATTGTAATACCCGGACATTACGAGTATGTGCTCACCGATGATCCATTCTCTTCCATCTTGCAGCTATAGAACTTATTGGAGACTTCATATCTCTCAATCCGGGCATTCTGTTGAAATATCAACTTCAACTCCTGGAACATCTCATATGCTCCATGACGTTCAAAACGTCGTTGAAGACCCGGTTCTAAGCCGTAAAGCATGGCACACTCGAACTATAGAGTAGTCATCGCTTTGCTCGCCAGACGTTCTTAACGCCGTCGGTTACATCAGCAGAAGAGGTCTGCACCTAGCGGTGCATCCAGGACGTAACTTTTCTGTGCAGCAATGAGGATAATCCTCAGGTTACGGACCCAGTCCGTGTAATTGCTACCATCATCTTTCAACTTTGCTTTCTCAAGGAACGCATTAAAATTCAACGGAACAACAAAGACGAGCCATCTATCTACAGTAAACATAGACAAGCAAAATACTATCAGGTACTAAGTTCATGATAAATTTAAGTTCAATTAATCATATTACTTAAGAACTCCCACTTAGACAGACATCTCTCTAGTTATCTAAGTGATCACGTGATCCAAATCAACTAAACCATAACCGATCATCACGTGAGATGGAGTAGTTTTCAATGGTGAACATCTTATGTTGATCATATCTACTATATGATTCACGCTCGACCTTTCGGTCTCCGTGTTCCGAGGCCATATCTGCATATGCTAGGCTCGTCAAGTATAACCTGAGTATTCTGCGTGCAAAACTGGCTTGCACCCGTTGTAGATGGACGAGAGCTTATCACACCCGATCATCACGTGGTGTCTCGCACGATGAACTTTGGCAGCGGTGCATACTCGGGAGAACACTACTTGATAATTTTAGTGAGAGATCATCTTATAATGCTACCGTCAATCAAAGCAAGATAAGATGCATAAAGGATAAACATCACATGCAATCAATATAAGTGATATGATATGGCCATCATCATCTTGTGCTTGTGATCTCCATCTCGAAGCACCGTCGTGATCACCATCGCCACCGCGCGACACCTTGATCTCCATCGTAGCATCGTTGTCGTTTCACGCCATCTATTGCTTCTACGACTATCGCTACCGCTTAGTGATAAAGTAAAGCAATTACAGAGGCGTTGCATTTCATACAATAAAGCGACAACCATATGGCTCCAGCCGATTGCCGATAACCGGTTACAAAACATGATCATCTCATACAATAAAATATAGCATCACGTCTTCACCATATCACATCACAACATGCCCTGCAAAAACAAGTTAGATGTCCTCTACTTTGTTGTTGCAAGTTTTACGTGGCTGCTACGGGCTGAGCAAGAACCGTTCTTACCTACGCATCAAAACCACAATGATAGTTTGTCAAGTTGGTGCTGTTTTAACCTTCGCAAGGACCGGCGTAGCCACACTCGGTTCAACTAAAGTGAGAGAGACAGACACCGCGGTCACCTTTAAGCAACTAGTGCTCGTAGCGGTGAAACCAGTCTCGTAAGCGTCGCGTAATGTCGGTCGGGCCGCTTCATCTCACAATACCGCCGAACCAAAGTATGACATGCTGGTAAGCAGTATGACTTATATCACCCACAACTCACTTGTGTTCTACTCGTGCATATGACATCAACGCATAAAACCAGGCTCGGATGCCACTATTGGGGAACGAGTAATTTCAAAAAATTCCTACGAACACGCAAGACCATGGTGATGGCACAGCAACGAGAGGGAGAGTGTCCGTCCCACGCCCTCGTGAGACCGAAAGCGAAGCGTTATATCAACGCTGTTGATGTAGTCGACGTCTTCACGATCCGACCGATCCAAGCACCGTTACTCGCACCTCCGAGTTCTTGGCACACGCTCAGCTCGATGACGATCCCGGGCTCCGATCCAGCAAAGCGTCGGGAGGAGTTCGTCAAGACGACGGCGTGGTGACGATCTTGATGTTCTACGTCGCGCAGGGCTTCGCCAAGCACTGCTACAATATGATCGAGGTGGAATATGGTGGAGGGGGGCACCGCACACGGCTAAGGAACGATCACGAAGATCAACTTGTGTGTTCTAGGGTGCCCCCCTGCCCCCGTATATAAAGGAGCAAGAGGGAGGGCCGGCCAGCCCTAGGAGGCGCGCCAAGGGAGG
This sequence comes from Aegilops longissima, assembly GCA_021605205.1. NCBI lineage: Eukaryota > Viridiplantae > Streptophyta > Magnoliopsida > Poales > Poaceae > Aegilops > Aegilops longissima. The sequence continues at coordinate 756,170,809 of CM038682.1, read as the reverse complement.
GGGGAGTCCTCCTCCTAGTGGGAGTAGGACTCCCCTTTCCTAGTCCTACTAGGAAGAAGGAAGGGGGAAGGAAAGAGAGGGAGAGGGAGAGGGAAAGGGGGGCCGCCCCCCCTCCTAGTCCAATTCGGACTCCCCATGGGGGCGCGCCACCTCCTGGTGCAGCCCTCTCTCTCCCTCTTGGCCCAATAAGGCCCATTACTTCCCGGGGTTCCGTAACCCCTCCGCACTCCGTTTTCTCCGAAACTTCCGGAACCTTTCCGTGTCCGAATATAGCCGTCCAATATATCAATCTTTATGTCTCGACCATTTCGAGACTCCTCGTCATGTCCGTGATCACATCCGGGACTCGAACTCCTTGGTACATCAAAATACATAAACTCATAATATAACCGTCATCGAAACCTTAAGCGTGCGGACCCTACGGTTCGAGAATAATGTAGACATGGCGAGACACGTCTCCGGTCAATAACCAATAGCGGGACCTGGATACCCATATTGGCTCCTACATATTCTACGAAGATCTTTATCGGTCAGACCGCATAACAACATCGTTGTTCCTTTGTCATCGGTATGTTACTTGCCCGAGATTCGATCGTCGGTATCCAATACCTAGTTCAATCTCGTTACTGGCAAGTCTCTTTACTCGTTCCGTAATACATCATCTCACAGTTAACTCATTAGCTGTAATGCTTGCAAGGCTTAGTGATGTGCATTACCGAGAGGGCCCAGAGATACCTCTCCGACAATCGGAGTGACAAATCCTAATCTCGAAATCGCCAACCCAACATCTGCCTTTGGAGACACCTGTAGTACTCCTTTATAATCACCCGATTACGTTGTGACGTTTGGTAGTACCAAAGTGTTCCTCCAAAGAACGGAGTTGCATAATCTCATAGTTATAGGAACATGTATAAGTCATGGATAAAAGCAATAGCAACATACTAAGCGATCGGATGCTAAGCTAATGGAATGGGTCATGTCAATCAGATCATTCAACTAATGATGTGACCTTGTTAATCAAATGACAACTCCTTTGTCTATGGTTAGGAAACTTAACCATCTTTGATTAACAAGCTAGTCTAGTAGAGGCGTACTAGTGACACTCTGTTTGTCTATGTATTCACACATGTATTATGTTTCCGGTTAATACAATTCTAGCATGAATAATAAACATTTATCATGAAATAAGGAAATAAATAATAACTTTATTATTGCCTCGGGCATATTTCCTTCACCCCATGCCTTCCTCTAGGCCCAAATAATGGTGAAGTGTTATGTAGTCGATGTTCACATAACACCACTAGAGAAAAAGACTATTGGGGAACGTAGTAATTTCAAAAAAATTCCTTCGCACAAGCAAGATCATGGTGATGCATAGCAACGAGAAGGGAGAGTGTTGTCCATGTACCCTTGTAGACCGAAAGTGGAAGCGTTAGAACAACGCGGTTGATGTAGTCGTATGTCTTCATGGCCCGACCGATCAAGCACCGAAACTACGGCACCTCCGAGTTCTAGCACACGTTCAGCTCGATGACGATCCCGGACTCCGATCCAGCAGGGTGTCGGGGAAGAGTTCCGTCAGCACAACGGCGTGGTGACGATCTTGATGTTCTACCGTCGCAGGGCTTCGCCTAAGCACCGCTACAATATTATCGAGGACTATGGTGGAGGGGGGCACCGCACACGGCTAAGAGATCAAGAGATCAATTATTGTGTCTAGAGGTGCCCCCGCCTTGTGTATATAAAGGAGCCAAGGGGAGGGGCGGCCGGCCAAGGAGGACACGCCAAGGGGAGTCCTACTCCCACCGGAGTAGGACTCCTTCTTCCTAGTTGGAGTAGGAGAAGGGGGAAGGAGGAGGGAGAGAGGAAGGAAGGGGCGCCCCCTTATCCTTGTCCTATTCGGACTAGGGGGGAGGGGGCGCGGCCAGCCCTTGCCTCCTCTCTTCCTCTCCACTAGGGCCCATATAGGCCCATTACCCCCCGGGGGGTTCCGCTAACCTCCCGGTACTCTGGTAAAATCCCGATTTCACCCGGAACAATTTCGATATCCAAATATAGGCTTCCAATATATCAATCTTCATGTCTTGACCATTTCGAGACTCCTCGTCATGTCCGTAATCTCATTCGGGACTCCGAACAAACTTCGGTACATCAAAACTCATAAACTCATAATATAACTGTCATCAAAACCTTAAGCGTGCGGACCCTACGGGTTCGAGAACTATGTAGACATGTCCTAGAACTGTTTCCGGTCAATAACCAATAGCGGAACTTGGATGCTCATATTGGCTCCTACATATTCTACGAAGATCTTTATCGGTCAAACCGCATAACAACATATGTTGTTCCCTTTGTCATCGGTATGTTACTTGCTCGAGATTCGATCGTCGGTATCCAATACCTAGTTCAATCTCTTTACCGGCAAGTCTCTTTACTCGTTACGTAATGCATCATTCCGTAACTAACTCATTAGTTACATTGCTTGCAAGGCTTATAGTGATGTGCATTACTGAGAGGGCCCAGAGATACCTCTCCAACGATCGGAGTGACAAAACCTAATCTCGAAATACGCCAACTCAACATGTACCTTTGGAGACACCTGTAGAGATCCTTTATAATCACCCAGTTACGTTGTGACGTTTGGTAGCACACAAAGTGTTCCTATGATAAACGGGAGTTGCATAATCTCATAGTTATAGGAACTTGTATAAGTCATGAAGAAAGCAATAGCAACATACTAAACGATCAAGTGCTAAGCTAACGGAATGGGTCAAGTCAATCACATCATTCTCCTAATGATGTGATCCCGTTAATCAAATGACAACACATGTCTATGGTTAGGAAACATAACCATCTTTGATCAATGAGCTGTCAAGTAGAGGCATACTAGTGACATTAAGTTTGTCTATGTATTCACACATGTATCATGTTTCCGGTTAATACAATTATAGCATGAATAATAAACATTTATCATGATATGAGGAAATAAATAATAACTTTATTATTGCCTCTAGGGCATATTTCCTTCAGTCTCCCACTTGCACTAGAGTCAATAATCTAGATTACACAGTAATGATTCTAACACCCATGGAGTCTTGGTGCTGATCATGTTTTGCTCGTGGAAGAGGCTTAGTCAACGGGTCTGCAACATTCAGATCCGTATGTATCTTGCAAATCTCTATGTCTCCCACCTGAACTTGGTCCCAGATGGAATTGAAGCGTCTCTTGATGTGCTTGGTCCTCTTGTGAAATCTAGATTCCTTTGCAAAGGCAATTGCACCAGTATTGTCACAGAAGATCTTCATTGGTCCCAATGCACTAGGTATGACACCTAGATCAGAAATGAACTCTTTCATCCAGACTCCTTCATTTGCTGCTTCCGAAGCAGCTATGTACTCCGCTTCGCATGTAGATCCCGCCACGACGCTTTGTTTAGAACTGCACCAACTGACAGCCCCACCGTTCAATATAAACACGTATCCGGTTTGCGATTTAGAATCGTCCGGATCAGTGTCAAAGCTTGCATCGACGTAACCATTTACGACTAGCTCTTTGTCACCTCCATAAACAAGAAACATATCCTTAGTCCTTTTCAGGTATTTTAGGATATTCTTGACCGTTGTCCAATGATCCACTCCTGGATTACTTTGGTACCTCCCTGCCAAACTTATTGCTAAGCATACGTCAGGTCTGGTACACAACAATGCATACATGATAGAGCCTATGGCTGAAGCATAGGGAATATCTTTCATTTTCTCTCTATCTTCTGCTGTGGTCGGGCATTGAGTCTGACTCAACTTCACACCTTGTAATACAGGCAAAAACCCTTTCTTTGCCTGATCCATTTTGAACTTTTTCAAAACTTTATCAAGGTATGTGCTTTGTGAAAGTCCAATTAAGCGTCTTGATCTATCTCTATAGATCTTGATGCCCAATATGTAAGCAGCTTCACCGAGGTCTTTCATTGAAAAACTTTTATTCAAGTATCCCTTTATGCTATCCAGAAATTCTATATCATTTCCAATTGATAATATGTCATCTACATATAATATTAGAAATGCTACAGAGCTCCCACTCACTTTCTTGTAAATACAGGCTTCTCCAAAAGTCTGTATAAAACCATATGCTTTGATCACACTATCAAAGCATTTATTCCAATTCCGAGATGCTTGCACCAGTCCATAAATGGATCGCTGGAGCTTGCACACTTTGTTAGCACCTTTTGGATCGACAAAACCTTCCGGCTGCATCATATACAACTCTTCTTCCAGAAATCCATTCAGGAATGCAGTTTTGACATCCATTTGCCAAATTTCATAATCATAAAATGCGGCAATTGCTAACATGATTCGGACAGACTTAAGCATCGCTACAGGTGAGAAAGTCTCATCGTAGTCAACCCGTTGAACTTGTTGAATACCTTTCGCAACAAGTCGAGCTTTGTAGGCAGTTACATTACCATCAGCATCAGTCTTCTTCTGGAAGATCCATTTATTTTCGATGGCTTGCCGATCATCAGGCAAGTCAACCAAAGTCCATACTTTGTTCTCATACATGGATCCCATCTCAGATTTCATGGCCTCAAGCCATTTTGCGGAATCTGGGCTCATCGTCACTTCCTCATAGTTCGTAGGTTCGCCATGGTCATGTAACATGACTTCCAGAATAGGATTACCGTACCACTCTGGTGCGGATCTTACTCTGGTAGACCTACGAGGTTCGGTAGTAACTTGATCTGAAGTTTCATGATCAATATCATTAGCTTCCTCACTGATTGGTGTAGTTGTCACAGGAACCGGTTCTTGTGATGAACTACTTTCCAACAAGGGAGCAGGTACAGTTACCTCATCAAGTTCTACTTTCCTCCCACTCACTTCTTTCGAGAGAAACTCCTTCTCTAGAAAGGATCCGAATTTAGCAACAAAAATCTTGCCCTTAGATCTGTGATAGAAGGTGTACCCAATAGTCTCTTTTGGGTATCCTATGAAGACACATTTCTCGATTTGGGTTCGAGCTTATCTGGTTGAAGTTTCTTCACATAAGCATCGCAGCCCCAAACTTTAAGAAACGACAACTTTGGTTTCTTGCCAAACCACAGTTCATAAGGCGTTGTCTCAACGGATTTTGATGGTGCCCTATTTAACGTGAATGCGGCTGTCTCTAAAGCATAACCCCAAAACGATAGCGGTAAATCAGTAAGAGACATCATAGATCGCACCATATCTAGTAAAGTACAATTACGACGTTCGGGCACAGCATTTCGTTATGGTGTTCCGGGTGGCGTGAGTTGCGAAACTATTCCGCATTGCTTCAAATGTAAACCAAACTCGTAACCCAAATATTCTCCTCCACGATCAGATCGTAGAAATTTTATTTTCTTGTTACGATGATTTTCCACTTCACTCTGAAATTCTTTGAACTTTTCAAATGTTTCAGACTTGTGTTTCATCAAGTAGATATACCCATATCTGCTCAAATCATCTGTGAAGGTGAGAAAATAACGATACCCACCGCGAGACTCAATATTCATTGGACCACATACATCAGTATGTATGATTTCCAACAAATCAGTTGCTCGCTCCATTGTTCCGGAGAACGGCGTTTTAGTCATCTTGCCCATGAGGCACGGTTCGCAAGTACCAAGTGATTCATAATCAAGTGATTCCAGAAGTCCATCAGTATGGAGTTTCTTCATGCGCTTTACATCGTTATGACCTAAACGGCAGTGCCACAAATAAGTTGCACTATCATTATCAATTGTGCATCATTTGGCTTCAACATTATGAATATGTGTATCACTACTATCCAGATTCAATAAAAATAGACCACTCTTCAAGGGTGCATGACCATAAAAGATATTACTCATATAAATAGAACAACCATTATTCTCTGATTTAAATGAATAACCGTCTCACATCAAACAAGATCCAGATATAATGTTCATGATCAACGCTGGCACCAAATAACAATTATTTAGGTCTAAAATTAATCCCGATGGTAGATGTAGAGGTAGCGTGCCGACCGCGATCACATCGACTTTGGAACCATTTCCCACGCGCATCGTCACCTCGTCCTTAGCCAATCTTCGCTTAATCTGTAGTCCCTGTTTCAAGTTGCAAATATTAGCAACAGAACCAGTATCAAATACCCAGGTGCTACTGCAAGCATTAGTAAGGTACACATCAATAACATGTATATCACATATACCTTTGTTCACTTTGCCATCCTTCTTATCCGCCAAATACTTGGGGCAGTTCCGCTTCCAGTGTCCAGTCTGCTTGTAGTAGAAGCACTCAGTCTCAGGCTTAGGTCCAGACTTGGGTTTCTTCTCTTGAGTAGCAACTTGTTTGCTGTTCTTCTTGAAGTTCCCCTTCTTCTTCCCTTTACCCTTTTTCTTGAAACTGGTGGTCTTATTGACCATCAACACTTGATGCTCCTTCTTGATTTCTACCTCCGCAGCTTTTAGCATGCGAAGAGCTCGGGAATAGTCTTGTCCATCCCTTGCATATTATAGTTCATCACGAAGCTCTTGTAGCTTGGTGGCAGTGATTGGAGAATTCTGTCAATGACACTATCATCAGGAAGATTAACTCCCAGTTGAATCAAGTGATTATTATACCCCAGACATTTTGAGTATATGTTCACTGACAGAACTATTCTCCTCCATCTTACAGCTATAGAACTATTGGAGACTTCATATCTCTCAATCCGGGCATTTGCTTAAAATATTAACTTCAACTCCTGGAAAACATCTCATATGCTCCATGATGTTCAAAACATCGTTGAAGACCCGGTTCCAAGCCGTAAAGCATGGCACACTGAACTATCGAGTAGTCATCAGCTTTGCTTTGCCAGACGTTCTTAACGTCGTCAGTTGCATCTGCAGCAGGCCTGGCACCCAGCGGTGCTTCCAGGACGTAATTATTCTGTGCAGCAATGAGGATAATCCTCAAGTTACGGACCCAGTCCGTGTAGTTGCTACCATCATCGTTCAACTTAGCTTTCTCAAGGAACGCATTAAAATTCAACGAAACAACAGCACGAGCCATCTATCTACAACAAACATAGAAAAGCAAAATACTATCAGTTACTAAGTTCATGATAAATTTAAGTTCAATTAATCATATTACTTAAGAACTCCCACTTAGACAGACATCTCTCTAGTCATCTAAGTGATCACGTGATCCAAATCAACTAAACCATGTCCGATCATCACGTGAGATGGAGTAGTTTCAATGGTGAACATCACTATGTTGATCATATCTACTATATGATTCACGTTCGACCTTTCAGTCTCAGTGTTCCGAGGCCATATTTGTATATGCTAGGCTCATCAAGTTTAACCTGAGTATTCTGCGTGTGCAACTGTTTTGCACCCGTTGTATTTGAACGTAGAGCCTATCACACCCGATCATCACGTGGTGTCTCAGCATGAAGAACTTTCGCAACAGTGCATACTCAGGGAGAACACTTCTTGATAATTTAGTGAGTGATCATCTTAAAATGCTACCGTCAATCAAAGAAAGATAAGATGCATAAAGGATAAACATCACATGCAATCAATATAAGTGATATGATATGGTCATCATCATCTTGTGCTTGTGATCTCCATCTCCGAAGCACCGTCGTGATCACCATTGTCACCGGCATGACACCTTGATCTCCATCGTAGCATCGTTGTCGTCTACGCCGTATATTGCTTCTACGACTATCGCTTCCGCTTAGTGATAAAGTAAAGCAATTACAGGGCGTTTGTGTCAGGACCCCGACTCAATGCCACATCTATCTAGCATGTAACACCTCAATCACTTTGCGGCCTCACGCACGGTATCCCACGAGTGTCGCCTTACCTTTGCCCGGGACCGTTTGCGCCTTTTGGCACACGTATATGATAGTGTCACTAGCATCCATATGATAAGGAGCCCGGGCTAACATGGCTAGTCGTAAACCCAAAGTGGAGCAAACTTACAGGGACAGCATCCATGACCCAAAGATCGAGCGTGTCGGTCATCGGTGAGTGAATCCAGGCTGTAGCACTGGGCTAGCAGGACTCCGGTGAACCTGGCTGTAGCGGGCTAACAGGACTCCGGTATTCATCGCGTAACATTTCCCCGAAGGGACAGACACAGGAACGAAGAAGGCCACATGCCCGCCAGCCTAAGTGTTCCGGAGCAGTAGCAAGCTACCATGGCTCAGTGGAAGCACTAGGAGACATTTCCCGGTAAGAGAGGCCACTAAGGATAAACAACAAGATAGTCAGATCCCACACATACCAAGCATTTCAATAACATACACACAATATGCTCGATATGTGCAAATACAACATGGCATCACAACATGACTCTACAACTCAAGTATTTTATTCAATAGGCTCTGAGGAGCGAGATATTACAAACATGGGTCTCACGACCCAACATTCAGAGCATACAAGTCAAAGCACAAGCGGAAGCTTAACATGTCTGGGTACAGACATCTATAAATGAAAAAGGCTGAGAAGCCTGACTATCTACCAGATCCTGCCGAGGGCACAAGATCGTAGCTGAGGTAACAAGCTAAACGTCGAAGTTCACGCGGAACTACTAGTGAGACTAAAGTCTCTCTGCAAAAACATAAAATAGGCAAACGTGAGTACAAATGTACCCAGCAAGACTTACATCAGAACTAACTACATATGCATCATTATCAACAAAGGGGATGGTGGGGTTTAGCTGCAGCAAGCCAGCTTTGACTCGGTGGCTAACCTGAACTACGACTGCAAGTAACTCTTTTGAGGTGGCGCACACGAGTCCACATATTCACCATATCAATACACCACTATGGATCCGCTCCCGTCTCCCTACGAGAACGCCATCCATAGAACTCACGCTTATCTTGCGCATTTTAAAGTATCCACTTTCACTTGTTTATGAACTGTACAGGCAACCCAGAAGTCCTTTTCCGCGGACACGGCTATTCGAATAGATGATGTTAACCCTGTAGGGGTCTACTTCTTCACACACGCTCTCACCACTTACCGCCGTTTACACGACATGTACTCGGCAACCTTCAAGCGGAAGCCCAACGAGGGTGTCGGCCACGACCTACCTAAACACTCAAGTCTCTAGTCCAGGTTTATCGCCTATTCAGGTTCCATCCGCAGGGAGTCCGGCCGAGGTTTCCACATACGGCCCCGAACGATGTGTGCAGGGTTCCCGAGACACCAAACGGGCGCCCGGTACACCGTGTCACGTGCCTACCGCATCACAGCCCACCCCTCGGGTCAACGCTGCGCAAGGCCTCCAGCATACTACAAACACCAGAAACTACTTGCAACTCCTGGACAGAGGACAAGGGTGATTAAGAAGCCGAGAGGGTCCATTGGTTTCGGGCCCAATGCGTGGTAGTAACTGTTTCATGGATCACAAACACAGAACTCAGTTCCTGAGGACGGCTTCAATGAGACAACCCACCATGTACTCCTACATGGCCTCTCACCGCTACCTTTACCAAATCATGTTCACACACTTAGCTCACACACAGTAGGACATGTTCACACACATCTGATTCATCCCCAAAGAATCAGACCTGACTCAACTCTAAGCAGTAGCAGGCATGACAAACAAGCATGAATGAGTAGGCACAACAGGGCTCAAACAACTCCTACTCATGCTAGTGGGTTTCATCTATTTACTGTGGCAATGACAGTCATGCAGAGGATAAAGGGGTTCAGCTACACGCAGCAAGTAACAGATGAATCGTTGTTGTCCTAATGCAGTAAAAGAGAGCAGGAGCGAGAGAGTGGGATTATATCGGAATGAACAAGGGGGTTTGCTTGCCTGACGGAGTGGTAGTGGAATACTGCCCTTCAGTTGGATACTCGTGAATATCCTCGGAGGCAGAACCCACCATGAAGAACACATCGAAACACAATCACCACATGGCAATATGCAACAATATGATGCATGCAATGACATGGCAAAAATGAGTGTGTTTGGGCTAGTGCAACTTAGAACAGATTGGTTTGAGTTCATTTGAATCAAGGATTCAAATGCAAACCCAAAATAAGAGGTCATATTAGTGCATTAACTTGTTTCACCTAAACAGCAAGGCTAGGTTGCTCTAACATGCATGAAAATGGTACAGATGGATAGATTGGATTTTTCTGATCATTTTTCATATATAAAACTTTGCATTTGGAGTTACAGATCAATTTCTATGAATTTTAGAAGTTCTGGGTATTTTCTGGAATTTCCTGTATAAGAATAAATCCAAAAAAAGAGTTACTGCATCAGTACTACGTCACTGTGACGTAAGCAGGTCAATGGGGTGGTCCAGGTCAAACTGACCAGTGGGTCCCGCGTGTCAGTAGTTAGTTAAACTAACTAAAATTAGTTAGTGCTAACCCTAGGTTAATTAGCAGAGCGGGCCTCACTTGTCATAGACTCAGGGGGTAGTCAACCTGGGCCCACACGGAGTCAACCAGGGTCAAATGTGGTCAAACTCGCCGGCGTTTAGCCGCCGGTGAGGCCAGACGCGGCGGGGCGATGCGAGTTTCATGCTCCGGTGACCAAAACAACGGCGGAGCACGTCTACGCATAGCTGGAACGGGCCGCATCCATTGGTGGTGTTGGTTAGGCTCGGGGTCGCCGGAAATGTCGCCGGCGACGAGCTGGGCGGCTGCCGGGGTTCGGGTGAGGTCGAGCTCGAAGCTACAGGGTATGGCGAGGCGCGTGGAGTGGTGCTACGGGTTCCTGCGAGTGCGGGGAGTGTGTTGGACATGGGGGTGTGACCAGTGGGTGGCCGGAGTCACGTCGGCGACGAGCTCGGTGGCGGCGCATGCGGTGGAGCTTCGTGCAGTCGCTACGGTGCACAAGAAGGCAAACAGAGAGAATGGGGAGGCAGCTGAGCTCAGGGCGGTCACGTAGGAGCAAACGGCACGGTCGGGGACGAGCTGATGCGGCAGCGATGGCGAAGGGGATCTGCGGCGGTGCTCGGTGAAGTCGAGCTCGAAGAGGACGAAGCAGGGCGCGCGAGCGCTCGGGGCTCGGGCTACTCGAAGGAGACAACGACGGCAAAGCTGTTTGACTTGGTGGCGCGGCGCGGGGACGACGGCGGACGCGGGTTTCACGGTGGCGCGGGCGCGGCAGCGTCGGCCATGGCGGGAGAGGGCGAGGGAGAGAGGCAGGGGGCATGTGAGGTGTCTGCGGGGTCGGGGCGGCAATGTGGAGCCTTCCCAGGTGTCCACGGGCGCGGGCGGCAAGAAGGTGGCGCCGTGGCGAGCTCGTGCTCGTCGGCGTCACCTCTGTGCCTGCCTGGCGAGGACGAAGCAGCTGGCTGGCATGGGCCAGCACAGTGCTGGGCCTGCCAGGTGGGCTGCGGCTAGGTAAGTTCCCTCCTTATCTTTTATTTTCTGTTTTCTATTTTTCTATAACTGTGTGGCTTTATTAAAAATACTTAGGCCTCTTTAAAAATCCTAAAAATAATCAGGGGCTCTGTTTAGATTATTTCCAACAGCCCACACTTATTTTCAGAATTATTTGGGCATTTAAAATATTTTATAGCATTTATATGCCCAAATGCAAATAGTAATGATTTAATCCAATGACCTTATGTGTCCTAGAAAAATGTGAACCCATTTTATCAGATGTTCTAACCCAAAACAAAAAGGGTAGACTTTTTAGAAGGGCATTTTAGGTTCATTGAAAATAATTTTAGTAAACTCTAGTTGTTTTCAGGGGGGTGTTGGGGGTTCTGTCATCCCCATTTCAAGTTTTCTGGAAAAGTAAACATGATGCAACACTCTAATGCATGAACCAGCTAGGATGTGACAACTCACCCCTACTAAACAAGAATCTCATCCCGAGATTCAAGACGTGAGGTAAGAAGACAAAGGGACACAAGCTGACACAATCTTCACGATCCAGGTTGCACCCTATAAGAACGTTGATTCGATCACCATCATTGTCTCGATGCCTTGCTCTGAGAACTCAAACTAACATTACTACGAGAGGGAAAGAAAGACTCTAGAAGGATCGATCTTATCGAAGGTCGAACAACTTAGGATCAACTCACGGAATGAGACATAGCAACATCGCTCGAGCTGAGACATGAAGCACACATCTAGAGGGATGGAGTGGAACAGATGACGAGGGTGCGCTAGGTAGACCATAATTCCACACTTAAGAAGGTGGTGAATGGTTGTCAACGTAGCGAGGAGTTGAGTTGCCATGATACCATAATGGAACATCTTAGAGGAGGTGACTCGTAGAATTATTACCTTAAGTGGCAAAAAGAATTACCTTTGATTCATAGGTCATTGAAACTCTTTATACCAACCTAAGGCAAATCACAACAATCGCTTGGCGGAGTGCGAAGGAATGACATGCCAGACTAGAATGGATGATGTGGATTACCTTGTTGAAGACAATGCAAGGAATGATTCTGGTAACATGGGAGGAACCCCATCAGTAGAGAGTGAATCCACTATTGAAAATTTTATAGCATAACCGAGAAAAACTGGGAGCAATCCCAGTTAGTGCCGGTGATAAAACCTGGTGCTTGTGTGTGCTCTCAAGAACTTGAGCATGTCCATATTCATCAAGGTTTTGCCAATATCCGTGTCAAGGATCCTGGCAACACAGCATACTACCAGGACGAATAGTGATGGGCGATGCAGATGCAAAGGAAGATAACACTTTCTCAGATTTCACCTTAGCGGAGCCAAAGGGCAAAATCTGGATGATCGACCGAGAGACATTTAGCACTCCGCTTCTAATGTTGTCCTTGATGTGCTAGCGTAACCCATCTATTGAAATAGTTTGGTATCTAGAACATCAAGTAACAGGTCGGACTTCGAAAGCTCAAGAATCCATAAGGAATAGCTATGGAAGTAAATATTGTGAAATCCTTATGGGAGGTGGCCAACTTCTTCAACCAAGATACTACAATAATAGGCCTTCTGGCTAGGTGTGTTGGCCACGATATCCATGTTACCGGGTTACAGAGAGACCAATATTATAGTTCTTGGGACACGTTCCAACCATCATATCTGCCTGAGGTTCGGATCTGGTTGGTGTTAGAATATTCCAGACTTATCAAGTCTAGAAAGAAAATTAAAGTTTGCAACACAAATCGACGAGATGACGTTGCAAGATTCTCGGGAAATGAACTATGATAGCAAGCTCCAAAACATGAGCTGGTTTTGCTAAACACATGTGAACACGATGTGCCAGACAAGCATGACCACATAGTAGTCTTATGATAAAACACTACCGAGTTCAGGTGGGGAACCATCATCTAGGGTAACGAAGTCTTGTGCATGACCTAGGATTAGCACAACAACTCCTTTTCCTTGAGCAAATCAATTAGTGGCTTGGTGTGCTAGGGATACGTATAGTATGAAGGTTGCAAGTCTTCAAACCACAGAATACTTCGCACGTATGCATGACTGATCTGGGGTGATTCCAGAGGAAGCAACATTGAATTTCTCGAATTCACGGCGGCAACTTGCATCACATGCACATGAACCGGAGAAAATCACTCCTTACATCCGAACATATGCTTCATGAGCTAGCATGAAGAAATGCTTTCAAAAGTTTCCAATACTAGATTAATGTTCAACAAGATTATGGAGAAGATAAGGATGTTGTCGATGGGCTCAACAACAATTCATCCTGGTTTCCATGTAAATGGAATTCCACAATTATGTGAACATGGTGATAGCATTGGTCAGACCAAAAGATGTAGTGGTGTATGCCCGAGGAAACAACCACGAGTAAGACAACAGTACAAATATCGTTGGTTCTGATTTGATTTGGCGATAACCCATACCCAAATCAAAGATTGGATAAGATGATAGATCCATTAACTGGCCATGAGGTTCAATCGATGAAGATACCATCTTCCTTCAACACACGCACAAAAAATATCCCTTAAAATGAACTAAGCCAGGCAAGCTTTTATCTTCCAACTCTCCAAGTTGTTGTTTGGCTTAACCATCTAGCTCAGGGGTATCTAACACGGATTCTTGGAGAAGGAGTGGTTTATTGGAAAGCAACTTGATCACGAACTCAACATAGCGGTCAGGTGACAACCTGGTAATACTTCCGAGAAGATATTCGGAACATCACGAACCACCGATATGTTATTAAGCTCGAGAACAATCTTGCTTTTCAGGCAAGACGATATGATCAAATAAGCAATGATTGACACTATCCTAACTCATTGATCGAAAAGTGCACCGGGAATAAGGAGTGGGTAGCACAATCTATCTTAGGATGATGATTCAAGAACCAACATGCTAAGAATGAAATTACTATCCTTTAACTACCAAGCAACGGAGTTGCTAGGAGTATAGATTTCACACATCACGATTCACTTGTCGGCGTTCCGGTTACAATAACACGGGGACCGAGGAATGAATAATGATGGCGAGAAGTATCACTTCATCAAGAGTTCATAGAACGGTGTGCAATTCCCATGGCATTCCTGACATAAAGTGGGTAATACTCCAGGTTAGAACAGACCAAAAGCTTGATTGCATTTTGATATGCGGAATACAACTGCTTTGACCCAATCCTGGATATGGATGAGGTACTGGAGTTTGTTTCTCCTAGTCATTCCGGATAGAATGGTTTAACGGACCACAAGGGTGATAGGCATCGATGAACGAATGCACTCATACCCTTGACTATCAAATGATAGACGGGGGTCAGAATACAACTAGAGATAACAACTCAAGGAACATATAACTTTCTGAGTTGTGGATGCATAGGTTAGTATGTTGAATCAAGTTCAACAGGTTTCTTCCGGATAACCCATGCAAAAAGTAGAACAGGCAGAGTCGTAATATAAAATGGAGAACCCATCGAGAGCACTCCTGTTGTGATCTTTGATCCAACAAACATCGGCCGTAAGTGGTTCATAGTATTTGGAAGAAGGAAATACCACATACCTCGAGGACTAATGCAAAGGTTACTAATTTCCTAAAGAAACTAGCAAACACTATCAACATGAGGTAAGTGGGGTGAATCTCGGGTTCAAATCCCAGAAGTAGAATACCTACTAACTAAATGACATCAGGGGATGCTTTCGAGAATAATGGCCAGAATCATCACACTGGGAACGCAAAACATGGTCCGATTACTAGGTGGCACTCTAAGACACCTAGGGTCATAATAATAACTCCAACATATACGTCGAGGCCATAGAGTACCTCAACTCAGCAGTTAGTGTGATTAACCTGGCCTAAAGAAACATCGGAAACGGAAAGGGGGATCTGCAATTGCATCAGACTATTTAGAAACCTGGGATGACTCGGACATCATAACGACTGTAAATGCTCAAAAGGATTTAAGACATTCTGCAAAATGGTGGCACAACCACTCGATCATCACAATATCAAGATTCTGAGACCAACTATAAACACACGAAAGTAATAGGAACTGAAACGAGGCTTAAGTCCAACAATCTTATAAAGCGCCGGGGAGACTTTTCACGCGATAGAGACGGGAGCGAGGGGGTTGGAGAGACCGGGCGTGCGATCACATGGGGCCATGTTTTTTCGGATCACATCAGTTGGTTTGTTTACGATGGACTTTTTTTGGGAGGGAAGTATCGATCGCATGAAGGGGCGCATGGGGGCTTTGGGTATGGCATCAGGAATCAAGAAGGAGAAGATGTCTTAAGCTTTGCTCTAGCCTATGACATGATTGTAGCTAACACCCTCTTTAAAAAGAGAGAATCACATTTGGTGACTTTTAGTAGTGGCCAACACTCTAGCCAGATTGATTTCATCCTCTCGAGAAGAGGAGATAGGCGTGCGTGCCTAGACTGTAAGGTGATACCTGGAGAGAGTGTTGTACCCCAGCATAAGTTGATGGTTGCTGACTTGTGCTTTCGGATTCGTGTCCAGTGGGATAAACGTGCCAAAGTCGCTAGAACAAAATGGTGGGAGCTCAAGGGGAAGGTAGCTCAGGCGTTCAAGGAGAGGGTCATTAAGGAGGGCCCTTGGGAGGAAGGAGGGGATGCGGACAATGTGTGGATGAAGATGGCGACTTGCATTCGTAAGGTGGCCTCAGAGGAGTTTGGAGTGTCCAAGGGAAGGAGAAGCGAAGATAAGGATGCCTGGTGGTGGAATGATGATGTCCAGAAGGCGATTAAAGAGAAGAAAGATTGCTTCAGACGCCTATACCTGGATAGGAGTGCGGACAACATAGAGAAGTACAAGATGGTGAAGAAGGCCGCAAAGCGAGCTGTTAGTGAAGCAAGGGGTCGGGCATATGAGGACATCTACCAATGGTTAAGCACGAAGGAAGGCGAAAGGGACATATATAAGATGGACAAGATCCGAGAGAGGAAGACGAGGGATATTGGCCAAGTAAAATGCATCAAGGATGGAGCAGGCCAACTCTTGCTGAAGGACGAGGAGATTAAGCATAGATGGCGGGAGTACTTCGACAAGCTGTTCAATGGGGAGAATGAAAGTTCTACCATTGAACTGGACGACTCCTTTGATGAGACCAGCATGCATTTTGTGCGGCGAATCCAGGAGTCTGAGGTCAAGGAGGCTTTTAAGAAGGATGAAAAGAGGCAAGGCGATGGGCCCTGATTGTATCCCCATTGAGGTGTGGAAAGGTCTCGAGTACATAGCGATAGTATGGCTAACCAAGCTTTTCAACCTCATTTTTCGGGCAAGCAAGATGCCAAAAGAATGGAGACGGAGTATATCAGCACCAATCTTCAAGAACAAGGGGGGTGTTCAGAGTTGTACTAATTACCGCGGAATTAAGCTGATGAGTGACACAATGAAGCTATGGGAGAGAGTCATTGAGCACCGCTTAAGAAGAATGACAAGCATGACCAAATATTAGTTTGGTTTCATGCCTGGAAGGTCGACCATGGAGGCCATTTTCTTGGTACGACAACTTGTGTAGAGATATAGGGAGCAAAAGAAGGACTTGCATACGGTGATCATTGACTTGGAGAAGGCCTATGATAAGATACCGCGGAATGTCATGTGGTGGGCCTTGGAGAAACTCGAAGTCCCAGCAAAGTACATTACCCTCATCAAGGACATGTACGATAATGTTGTGACAAGTGTTCGAACAAGTGATGTCGACACTGATGACTTTCCGATTAAGATAGGACTGCATCAGGGGTCAGCTTTGAGCCATTATCTTTTTGCATTGGTGATGGATAAGGTCACAAGGAATATACAAGGAGATATCCCATGATGTATGCTCTTTGCGGATGATGTGGTGCTAGTTGACAATAGTCGGACGAGGGTAAATAGGAAGTTAGAGTTATGGAGACAAACCTTGGAATCAAAAGGGTTTAGGCTTAGTAGAACTAAAACCAAGTACATGATGTGCGGTTTCAGTACTACTAGGTGTGAGGAGGAGGAGGTTGGCCTTGATGGCCATGTGGTACCTCAGAACGACACCTTTTGATATTTGGGGTCAATGTTGCAGGAGGATGGGGGTATTGATGAAGATGTGAACCATCGAATCAAAGCCGGATGGATGAAGTGGTGCCAAGCTTCTGGAATTCTCTGTGACAAGAGAGTGCCACAAAAGCTAAAAGGCAAGTTCTACAGGACGACAGTTCGAACTGCAATGTTGTATGGCGCTGAGTGTTGGCCGACTAAAAGGCGACATGTTCAACAGTTAGGTGTGGCGGAGATGCGTATGTTGAGATAGATGTGTGGCCACACGAGGAAGGATCGAGTCCGGAATGATGATATACGAGATAAAGTTGGGGTAGCACCAATTGAAGAGAAGCTTGTCCAACATCGCCTGAGATGGTTTGGGCATATTCAGCGCAGGCCTCTAGAAGCTCCAGTGCATAGCAGACGGCTAAAGCGTGCGGAGAATGTCAAGAGAGGATGGGGTAGACCGAATTTTACATGGGAGGAGTCCGTTAAGAGAGACCTGAAGGATTGGAGTATCACCAAAGAGCTAGCTATGGACAGGGGTGTGTGGAAGCCTGCTATCCATGTGCCAGAGCCATGAGTTGGTTGCGAGATCTTCCTCAACTTGTTTGGGATTGTTGTTGTTGTTGTTGTTGTTGTTGTTGTTGTTGTTGTTGTTGTTGCTGTTGTTGTTGCTGTTGTTGTTGCTGTTGTTGCTGTTGTTGTTGTTGTTGTTGTTGTTGTTGTTGTTGTTGTTGTTGTTGTTGTTGTTGTTGCTGTTGTTGCTGTTGCTGTTGGTGTTGCTGTTGTTGTTGTTGCTGTTGTAGAAGTAGTAGTAGTAGTAGTAGTAGTAGTAGTTGTTGTTGTTGTTGTTGTTGTTGCTGTTGCTGTTGTTGTTGCTGCTGTTGTTGTTGTTGTTGTTGTTGTTGTTGTTGTTGATGAGGCGGGGGAGTAACGAACGCGCGATGAGGGGGAGGGATGGTTGAACCATCACGGCCTGCAGATCCCCCTTTAATAGTAGATTTAAATTAATAGTAGAGATTCTTCCTTGTGTGTGGTGGACGTGGACCTGCAGAAGCAGAGCAGCTGCCCCGTTCCTCGTCGGAACGAACTTCCTTGTTTCCCCCACTATGTCCGGGGTTGAATTCCTCTATCGCCGGTGACCTGATACCTTCCAGTAGGATAGAATACCATAGTCGGGACGACGGCCTCCAGTGCCGGACGGGCTCATCGAGCTAGCCCCTCGTTCTGATTGGTGGGCTAGCTTCATTAACTGCTCACAGCCACTTACGACAAGCAATAATAGTGTGTACTCGCCAGTGGCTTGCCACAACACGAGCTCCTTTTTCGTTTATGTGTCAATTGACGACCACACTAATGCGGTTTGAGGCCTTGAACCTTCTTGCCGGTACTTGGGCATGACCCCTTTGTGCCACCATTATGAGCACAGCTACTGCTACAACTACCGAGATGTCGTCGCAAGCATGAGGGTCGGATTCGCCGTCATGCCCTCTCATGTAGGATCGTGGCGGGAAGTCAAGCATCGCCAACTGCTTTTCAGAGTACTAGTCCAGCAGGCGGTCTGTTCCCTTCCCTCTACATTAATATTATAATTGCTTGCTTCCCACATGAACGGAAGCCCTACAGTGGCAAAGCTACGTTGAGGCCTGGGGGCTATGCCCCCCCCCCCCCCACCGCCTTGGGATTTTTTCTAAAGAAATTTTTTCTGTAACTGCATAGATTGAAGGAAATTACCTTTACCCGTTCAAGAGTTTATTTTTTTTCATTGCCCCCAGTGGTGCCTTGGAAATGTCTGTTACCCGATCTATAATGTCTCTTAAGAGTACTCACGGGCGAAAGAGTCGGTTGATCTCATCTCGGTGCCTTGGCAGGATATGTGTGAGCCAGGACATTGCCAGGGCTGAGGCAGTTATCTGGAACTGCCTATTTTCTGGAATTCAAGGCCTAGAATACAAAATATTACGCAGTGAGTGCCACAACATATTCGATGGTGGCTCTCAAGTGGTTTGCCGGTAATTAATTACCCCTTCAGTCTTTAGCTAGTTAGCTAGTATACTCATCTACTATCAAAAAGCTACGCATTCGCATCACATAACTCGACACTAGCTACCAACATGATCAACTAATTCTCTTGCTACAGTATTATGCAGGTTCGTGTTTGCGCCGCTAGCTGTATTTGTCTTCTTTACCCACAAGTACTAGAAAACAAGGATCACCATCGACACTGTCGAGAAGTTCCTTCGGACGTAGCATATTATCAGCCCGACGAGGTATGCCTACATAGATATCGCTGCAATTACAAACCAGTTCAGAGACAAGCTGGGCCATGGAGGTTTTGGCGCCATGTTTAAGGGTGTACTGCTGCTTATGATGTTCATGTGGTCGTCAAGATGTTGAACTGATCTTGCTCCAGCTACAATGGAGATGGCTTCATCAGTGAGGTTTCCACCATCAGCACGATCCACCACGTCAATGTGGTGCATCTAGTTGGGTCCTGCTTCGAGGAAATTGGAAGAGCGTTGGTTTACAAGTACTCCCTCCGTTCCCAAATAATTGTCTTTCTAGCCATCTCAAATGGACTACAACATACGGATGTATGTAGACATGTTTTAGAGTATAGATTCACTCATTTTGTTCCGTATGTAGTCACTTGTTGAAATCTCTAGAAAGACAATTATTTAGGAACAGAGGGAGTACATGCCATGAGGTTCCCTCGACAAGTACATCTTCTCGGCCGAGTAGACTTTCTCTTGGGACAAGCTCGATGAGATCGCTTTGGGCATTTCCAAGGGTACCAACTACCTGCATCAGGGCTGTGACATGCAGATTCTCCACTTTGACATCAAGCGGCACAACATCTTGCTCGACAATAATTTTCGGCGGCGAGGGGATCCACCAGAGTGCGGCGTCCCGTCGTACAAGCTCTCCTACAGCGATGATGACCATGCGAGGATCCAGATCAACACGGCAACTTACCTGATCACTAGCATCAACTATGATGATTCTTTCTTCTGGGTGGCAGAGCCGCCCCTAGCGTTACGGAGGCTCTTGTGCAAATGATATACAATGGACATACACACTATGACATAGTAATATAGATATGTTGCCGATATATATCGCATATCATGAAAATATGAAGGCATAAACATAAAAAAAATGTAATTTTAATTAGCAAATAAAGTCTCAATACATCATGTATATATGATTATATAATGCAAATGATGATTATAAGATATATGCACACAACTATAAATAACTACTGAATAAATACAACATGATGAAATGCGTCGGGAGGGGGAGGAGGGCAAATGCCCCCTATCCACCCTATAATGATGTTGGTATGTTTTGGAAATCACATTTTTCCAAAAAAAAGATCAATAGGTAGATATATTGGGCCCTTATTCAAGATGGGCCCTAGGCCACCGCACTTTTTGCAATGGCCTATGGCCAACTGCTAGTGGTGGATGCGGACCTGCACCAGGGTTATGACATGCAGATTCTCCACTTTGACGTCAAGCTGCACAACATCATGCTCGACAATAATTTCATCCCATGTTGCTGATTTCGGCCTTACTAAACTGTACCCAAGGGACAACAACTTTGCGCCCTCCAACGCCTTACGGGGACGGTTGGGTACATAGCTCATGAGATGATATCTCGGGGCTTCATTGTCGCATCGAGCAAGTCTGATGTGTTAGGAGCGCGTAAGCTGTTAGGCTCACTGCTACTGCTAATTTGTGCTCTAAAAAGCATCCATGCACATCTAGTTTGATGTTTTCGATGAAATTAATTGCGAAGTACAAACACTGATCATCTTATATTTTCCTAGGATAATTCAAATATTTAAAGGCTATGTACTAGCTATAGCTTTAAAAAACATGATGTGCTTAATTGAAGGACAATCCAAAAACAAAGTATTTATCAAAGTCTACTCGTCCACAATGTACTTAACAAGAAGAGTTCAACATCAAAAAATTATACTTAATAACACATCAAAAACATGAAGCTTACTCGTCAACCACCCAGTTATAGATGGCACGCATGAAGAGGACTGGCTCAGCATCATGTCCCATGTGGAGCACGGCGATCAACCATTCACCTTCCTCGCTAATGTAGATGTCATGAATCTTGTTCCACCCATTGACGACGAGGCATCCATCTTCTGGCAATGTCGAGTAGGTGGTTTCCATGTCAATCATATCAGAGATGACAATTCGCAACTTACCACTATGCTAAACCTGCATTTGCTCAGACACCACACATCGTGGGAGTTTCTATTTTGCAAAACAGAAATAGTGAACACACATCTACATATGTAAATCAAGTAAGCAACAACATTTTATATTTGATTTAAATAAAACATGAATAAGTTGACATAGAACACAAAGCTATTCTTACTAGGAGTGGCATCTTCTTAACATTGCTCTTGTTTAACATGTGCATGAATGGCGCAAAAGACCCATTGTATGGGTCAACATTGGCATCTAGAACGCGGTCCTCGATGCTGGCCACAAATGCTACGATGATGTACAAACTCTGGCCAAGTAAGAGTCATCCCTGCAGTGACATGCCTCATGTATACTATCCTACGAGTTTCACTTGAACAACAATGCACTCTATCTCACATTGGATCTTGTAACCGCAAAGAATGGCTAATGAGGCAGTTGATTGCGTTCACAAAGTCACGGAGGTGATAGATGCATTTGAACAATAAGAGCATCATCATTGGACTAAGCTATTAATTAAAAACCTGGGTACATAATATAAGTAGGATATACATACCATGTTTTTATCAGCATCAACGAGAAAAAAACTGCTCTCAAAATACTCTAAAATAACTAGAATATTTTTTATAACATTCATAACAAAATTGTCACATATAACATGCATAATATACAATATTTTTTAACATATTTTAGGTACATGAGAACACATAGCAATTTTAGGTTTCATAAACAGAAAATTACATACATCCAAGAATTGTAACCCAAACATTGCGAGCGCACTAACATTGCAAGCAACAAAATAAACTCTAGGGATCTACTAAAATTGTAACTGAAGCATCCATAACATGCATAACTTAATCGAAATTGCAACATTATTTATTTATTTATTTATTTATTAATTTTAATTATCTCCACACCAACTTAATTAGAAATCATTGCACCTTAATTACACCTTCATCTCCACTACTATTAAATAAGCGAGTAGAGGCAGAAACATTACATCTCAGCCACATATCCATCGTTCGTCAGTGGACCAGATTTGTCCCGATGTTGTATCACATCAAATTCACATATTTATTTATTAATTTTAATTATCTCCACACCAACTTAATTAGAAATCATTGCACCTTAATTACACCTTCAGTAAGAAATAAATCATCACACCATATATCAAGTGTCATCTCCGGAACATCTTAATTAGGAATCATTACACCTTAATTGCACCTTCATTAGGAAATAAATCACCACACCATATAGTATCAGTAATTGGAAAAACACATTAGCCAAAATTCGTGCCACACATCTCTCACCATCGCATCTCCTCCGTCAAAACTGCCTCCGCTAAGGTAGAAAAACCTCCCGCACTATATCCCCATGCTCGCACCGCTACCACTGAACTTTCGCCTGGCCGGCTCATGTCGCCCCTGACTCAACCTTTTGTGGAGGAAAAAGTCCAAAACAAACCTTGAACTTGTAGACGAAAGATAAATCAAACCCTGAACTTTGAATCCCGGAAATTAGCACTCTGAACTTGTCAATCACGGTCTATTTTGAACCTTCAAAGCGTTTACATGGTATTTGCTGTACATTAACACAAATTGGGCCGGCCCATTAGCACAGTCGGTTGCGCCGCTCGTGCTTAGATGTAGGTTGTCTCGCTCTTCTTTGGTTTTTCTTTCTTTTTTCTTTTTTACTTTGGTTTTTCTTTTTTTCAGTATTTACTTTGGGTTTTATTTTTTTCATTGGTTCTCTTTTTTCTACACTTGTTTTCTTTGGATTTTTTTCTTTGTTATATTTTTCTTCTTTTGTTTCTTTCTTGTTTTTTCATATTGTTTGGTTCTTTTGATTTTCTTTTTGTTGCTTTGTCGGTTTTAATCAGTTTCAGTTTTTTTGACACATATGTATTTTTTCTCAGTACGCAATGTACACTTTTATGGCACAATTTCAACTTTTTATTAACATACTTTGCATATTTTTAAATACATAATGTACATATTTTTAGAATGCATGTTTTCAACACTTTTTTGAATGCACGGCCATATTTTTTTGAAATCCATGAACCCACTTTTCTTCTATGACAAAACCGGTGAGCTTGCGAGCACTTGAACTCGGGACCTCGCACTCGAGGCATGATAGACAACATGACGTATATAAGAATACAAAATTTGAGAAGATGAACATTTTTTGGAAATGTCTGAACATTTTCGAAAAGACGAACATATATTAGAAAACAAGTTTTTTAAAATGTGCGAACATTTTCATAAATTCCAGAATTATTATGAATTTATGAACCAAATTTGAATATATGATCATTTTTTGGAAATTTGTGCAAATTTTTCAAAACATGAACATTTTTTTACATTTCTGAACATGTTCCGATAACACGGACATTTTTTAAAATACGTGAACATATTTTAAATCTGAAACATTTTCCTAATTTATGAAAAAAAATGTAAACAAACATTTTCTCAAATGTTGAATTAAAAAAACATGTGTAATGGGCCGGCCCAAATTCTTGTTGGTGTGAGTAGGAGGTTATCCCGGCCGGGATTGGGTATTCCCAGTGTGCCAAACGGGTCTAGGATCCGAAATAGACCGGGATTGACAAGTTCAGAGTGCCAATTTCCGGGATTTGAAGTTCAGGGTTCGATTTATCCTTAGCCTACAAGTCCAAGGTTTATTTTGGACTTTTTCCTTTTGTGGAAGAGTACTAGAGCGATAGAGTGCAACAACATCCCTCAAGAGTTTAAATATATACTCCCTTTCTGTGACGGAAGTTTGCATATGTTAGTGATTCTTATCCGTATAGAAAAACTCCACATAGCAAATTAAATCATTATTCATGTGCCAAAAGAAAATCATTGGTTCATCATTAGGGCGTTATTATGATCTATTAATTTTCTAATATTTAGTGGTACATCACTAGAGTTTTATTATTTGTTTTTGTTGAATGTTTGCCTCTTAACTAGGATGAACATGTTTGTCCTTTGCAATGAATATGTGCATTGTGATTCGCAAAAAAAAAAATGAATATGTGCATTGCACGTGCACGCTAACTAGTATTTAAGGGTATACAAGAAGGGTCATGAGGAGGAATAAGCCACAGATGGCAACCCTGATCAAGCATAGCTGAGTATTTGGCGGGTAAATGAGCTTCTAAATTTGACGCTCTAAGCGTACCCTTAATTTAAAAAATAGAAGAAAGCGTACCCTTAATTTTTGTCATGTTTTTTTAGGCATATTCATGCCGGGCCGAAAACCCATATCCATGGGCCGGCCCGCGAGGCATGGCCCATATGGCCAGCTTTACTCCGGCCCATCCCTCAGAAAACAAAGCAGCGTCCGGCCTATCCAACAAGTCCCAATCCCTCTCTTATCCCCTCGCCCCCCCTCCATTCATCCACTCCCCTCCCCTCGTCCCATGGCCATGGCCTCCCCGTTCTCCCCGGCGTCGGCCGCCGCCGCCTCGCCGGCCCTCTTCTCCGTCTCCACCTCCCGCCCGCTCTCCCTCACCACCGCCGCCGTCTCAGGTACCTCCCCTTCCCCCCGCCCTCTAATTTGAAATCCAGGAATGCGGAATCTCCGAAGGCTCCCTCCCAGTTCACTCACCCGAGCTCTCTCCCACCACGCGCAGCCCGGGCTCCGTCCAGGGCCAGCAGAGGGTTCCGCCGCGGCCGCTTCGCCGTCTGCAATGTCGCCGCCCCCTCCGCCGCCGTGCAGGTACCAGCGCGCCCCCAAACCCTCAAATCTGTCCAACCCACAATGTTCTGCAGGCTCTGACGTATGTTTGTAGGAGACCAAGCCGGCGGCGGCTGCGAAGGAGAGCCAGCGGCCGGTGTACCCGTTCCCGGCGATCGTGGGGCAGGACGAGATGAAGCTCTGCCTGCTGCTCAACGTCATCGACCCCAAGATCGGCGGCGTCATGATCATGGGCGACCGGGGCACCGGCAAGTCCACCACCGTCCGCTCCCTCGTCGACCTGCTCCCGGACATCAGCGTCGTTGTCGGCGACCCCTTCAACTCCGACCCCTACGACCCCGAGGTGATGGGCCCCGAGGTCCGCGACCGCCTCCTCAAGGGCGAGGACCTTCCCGTCACCACCACCAAGATCACCATGGTCGACCTGCCCCTCGGCGCCACCGAGGACAGGGTGTGCGGCACCATCGACATTGAGAAGGCGCTCACCGAAGGTGTCAAGGCGTTCGAGCCAGGCCTGCTCGCCAAGGCCAACAGGGGGATACTGTATGTGGACGAGGTCAATCTGCTGGATGACCATCTGGTGGATGTTCTGCTGGATTCCGCGGCGTCCGGGTGGAACACGGTGGAGAGGGAGGGCATCTCCATCTCCCACCCTGCGCGGTTCATCCTCATTGGGTCCGGTAACCCGGAGGAAGGCGAGCTCCGGCCGCAGCTGCTGGACCGGTTCGGGATGCACGCGCAGGTCGGCACGGTCAGGGACGCGGAGCTGAGGGTGAAGATTGTGGAGGAGAGGGCTCGGTTCGACAGGGACCCGAAATCGTTCCGGCAGTCCTACTTGGAGGAACAAGGGAAGCTCCAGGATCAGATCACATCGGCTCGGAGCAACCTGGGTTCTGTGCAGCTCGACCATGATCTCCGGGTTAAGATATCCCAGGTGTGTTCTGAGCTGAATGTGGATGGGCTGAGAGGAGACATTGTCACTAACAGGGCTGCCAAGGCGCTGGCTGCCTTGAAAGGAAGGGACATTGTGACAGTGGAGGACATTGCCACTGTGATTCCCAACTGTTTGAGGCATCGGCTCCGTAAAGACCCGCTCGAATCAATCGACTCGGGCTTGCTTGTAGTTGAGAAGTTTTATGAAGTCTTTGGCTAGATTACTCTGGAGGTAAGTGTTTTTCTGTCGCAAAGCAAGGCAGGAGGCTTTTTGCTCGGCTGTAAACTTTTATAGCACCTTTCGTAAATCATCTTTTATCGAACTATATCCTGCATTGTATAGAAAACAGTGTTACCGAGCGTTAATTATGGTGAACTTTGTTATGTTGTTCTGAGCTTGGGCTCATAATAGCACTTTCTCCTCCATTATCTGAACGAAAGAAAAAGAAATTGCACTTGTGCAGCCATGGGAACAGTACCCTGTTCTCTCAAGGAGCAATGGAAAGAAAGCCCCAGGCCCAGGCATCTGCCAGGTTATCATGTACTGTAAGATGCAGTTCTAGAGTAGAACAGATTCAGTTTTGCCTTGGAGGCTTATACTATTTACAGCAAATCTGAATCTGAACGTGTCCATTCCACCATTTGCTTGCTGCTGAATGTGCAAGGAACCGTGACTCGGCAGACGCTACTTATTTTCGTGCATCAGAAGTAGAAATTCGGTAGCAACGCTGTCAAGTTGCATTGAACTAGTGGTGTGAGTGTGCAGTTTGCTACCATGGAAAGTGCCCAACAATTGGTTAATTCAAACTCTGTTAAGCTACCTATCTGGACAAATAAAGAGGATTTCTTCCCAGTCTTGTGAGCAATTTTGTGTCAAAACTTGTCTAACGAAAGAATGAACACTATGATACACAAGCACAGCTCGATTCCTCCTCCGTTGGTATCCTGTTGTCGGCGTGAACAGCCAAAGTTGAGTCACTTATTTTGGGATGGAGAGAGTACTTTATACCAAGAGAGTACTTTATACCAACAGAATGCACCTGCCTTTTTTTTAAAGTAGGTACGAACGCCCGTGCGTTGCAACGGGCGGAAAAACTAAACATACTTCATGTGGCATTACGCAACACTTATTATATCTAATTTTGACTACCATGAGAAATAAGATTATATTGAGCACAACATTTTGGACCGTAAAATTCGGACATGAAGAAAGCCACCCTAATGGTGTTCGTCAGGACCTAATTCAGCTTCGCACTTTCATTTGATGAAAACGTAGTTGTGCATGTAATAGTCTCCCGATCGATTATATTTTTTCTTGTTCAGAAAATCACGAATTGAAAAGGTGTGCCTTTTATATTTATTTCAGGACAATTTTTAGAAACTGTATCTTTTTTGGTGACGAACATTTTATTGGAAAAATATATTTCATTTGTATTTGTTTTTTGCACTGATTTTGGGTTTGGCCCAAGCAGAAGGACTTCACACACACACACACAACAGGCACTCTCTTCTCTCTGTTACTAAAAAGGGGGGATCTCGCTTGGGACCTAGCACCGGATGGCGTTCTCTATCGGGATATTCACCGGTTCTGTCGTTTGAATTTTAATAACATCATTTTTAGTTCTGTCGTCTGAAGAGGAGGACACAAATCACCGACGCCGTGTGCCGCCGGCCGGAGAAGAAGCGTCGCTTACCTGCTCGTCGAAGTCTATTTGCGTGGGAGGGAAGTCTCGAAGGGGGTGAATGGTGGCGGGAGTTTTGGGAGGGGGGAGGGTGAGGTGAGGGTGGCTATATAGAGCGACCGAATCGATGGGAGGTGACACCAATTCCAACCATCGCTTTTTGGGTAGCGCACGCGAGCTTGCACCATCTCCGCGTTCGCATGGGCACGGTGCCGTGTCCCCTTCCCCTGCATCCCCCAATCCTGGCTGAGGGGAAACGACCGAATTGATCGTTCCTAACAGGCCGCAGGATGGCTGCCACCGTGGCCATGGCACCGTGGATGGCCGCCATGACCTCTCTGTCCCCCTGTAGCGAGGAGGTAGGGGAAGGCACCGCTGGGCTGGGCTGATAGTGCTCTGTGGCCACTAGGGCCCAGATGCAAAGTAGTTAGTTAGGCCTTTCTGTTTTTTTTCCTGCTTTTTAGCTACTGTTTTGCATGAATCGTTGAACCAAATGACTTTTTGAAAAATGTGAAGCTTTGACATATAAATACTATACATTATTTAGCACTGTCACAAAATTTTTGAGGATTATTTCAATTCATTTTAATTTAGTTTAAATAGAAATAGATTTATTTTGGGGCTGTTTGGTCCAGTTTAAAATAGGTTAAGGGAATTTTCATAATCCAAATAATGTTGGTTTATTCAAGAAAGTTAGTTAGTGAATTTTTGCAACCCAGCGAACATTTTGTGTTACCGTTTGAAGAAATAATAATTTGACTTAATTTTAATTTAAATTTGAATTCGGTTTGGATCAAAATGAGGTTTAGAAAATTAACTGCGATGAGATGACATCATTAACGTGTGTGGTTACTGTAGCTCATGAGCTCGCACCATCTTCGCAGTTGCATGTCGTGTCCTCTTCCCCTGCATCCTCCAAGCCTGGCTGAGGTGAAAAGACCGAATAGATCGTTCCTAACATGCCTGGATCTGGATGGGAGGTGCTGTAAAGTTCGTGCTATGCAGGCCAAACAGTAAACGCAGGCAACCGAAGGAATCATGTAATCTTGTTCTTCTCACATGACCTTGTTGGCCTGTAATCATGTAATCCTGAAGACTGATATCTTAAGATCATTGTTTTTTTTTTTTTTGAGAACCAGGGTGCGGGGTAGGCTCGAGTCAAGCAACGGCCCAGATGATAAAAGGACGGCCCACGAGTATTACGGTACTCATCCTTATCGCCGTGGTTTCCTCAAAAAAAAAAAAAAAAATCCTTATCGCCGTGGCGCCAAAGCGTCCCGTTATAACCAGCTAATCATCGGCGTTGCAGTTTCGAACGAACTTAAGCGTCCTCTGGTCTGAAAGGCCCGCAGCAGAGGATAGAAGAGAAGCACCTAGGGTTGGTCGAGTGCGGTGAGATCCGAGCTCAGATTCCTCCCAGTCCGCGCAGATCGCGCTCGGACCCTCGCGCCTCCCTCCCTGGCCGCTCCGGCCTCCACGGCAGCCGGCCGCTCCAGCCTCCGCAGATCGCGACCTCCCTCCTCCGGCACGGCGCTGCTCCGCCTCCGTCCCAGCCGCTCCGGCCGGCCTCTCTGTTCCGGCTTCCCTGCTCCCGCCTCAGCCGCCCCGGCCCTGTTAGGCAGCAGAGCAGACAAGGAGCTCAATCAGGAAGGGAGTCGCTTCTCTGCAGGTTTCTCTCCTTTACCATTGAAATCGCAAATTGTTCAGACACTACCACTAGTGTAATGGTGTTGGTAATACGTGTTGCATTGCAAGTGTTTCTCGTGGCACTAGTGGTACTGGTCGGGGTCAGATCAGAGGTTTGTCCTATGAAATCCGTGATGATGTTTTGCATGCCTGGCCTGGACCTCTTGCTTCTCCTGAAATGCGGATTGTTCTTTAACGGATTAGAGCGTAAATGACATTAATTTGTATCCTGTAGCAACAAAACGGGTATCCCATGTGTGTCAGTGTCATATCATATGCAAGTAGTGCAAATCAGCTCCTGAAGGTATATGCCAAATTTTCAATACAGATCATGTTATATCCCAGTATAGGTGCTGGGGTAGATGTAGTGTTTAAGGAGAGGTTTGCTTTCAGTTTTGCATAAGTTTAGCCAGTTTCACTTATGCAAAAGTTGAAGTCTCTATGCGTGTGTGCCATGATTTAATTTTAATTCTCTGAACAAGGTTCTCTATGTAGTAGTTGTCGTTGCAGATGCATAATCTAGCGCAGAACTAGACTGATCTAGAGTGGTCACGTCCCCTCCTTCCATTTTTTTTTTTGGGTTGCACAAACGTTGTTGGTTTCCTTTTCCCATTCAGGATTCCAGATCCATTGCAGGTTGGTTTTTTTAACTGAATCCATGGTGAAATCTGGAATTCGATTATCAAATAGCATTGGTTCACTACTGGAGCTCCAAAACTTTGATATGCAATTGATAGATCATCACAACGATCCTGGCACAATAAAGACTACAAACCCCGGCGCGGCAAAATGCCCATACTAATCTAGTATATTCCCCTTTTTGAAAAATGTAGAATGTCCAGTCTTGTTTGAGGCAGCTCTTGGCTCTTGATCACTCCCTCCGATCCATATTAAGTGTCGCAGTTTTGAACTAAGGTTGAACTAACCTTAGTGCATAACTACGACACTTATTTTGGATTGGAGGGAGTACTAGATAGTACCACCGTTTAGACCAAAAACTTGGCTTTAGGACCCAAAAGAAAAATTACTCTCCCAGATTTTGAATATCAATTCTGAAAATCATTTGCCTGCCCCTGAATCATCATGTCTATCTTTTTGTTACATGTCCATCGGCAACTGTGCATACTACTCAAATATAGTTGTTTTTTTCACAGAAATCAGGAAAAATTACTTGTGATGAGGCCATCAGAATTGACTGCCATGTTGGTGGTGTTGCTCCTGGCCACGGCGGTTGCAACAGCTAACCAGGCGATGGTGCTGGAGCGGGCGGTGCCGCTCAAGGGGGTCCCCCTAGGGGATCTCAGGGAGCTGGACAGGGCGAGGCAGGCGAGGATGGGTGTGGTAAATGTCCTTGTGCAGGGCAACGCCAACCCATTCACTGATGGGTGGGTTAGCTTCTAATATTTATTTCTTCCGTTTTCGATCATTGTATTTAAAAATTAAAATTTTAATTTGCAGGATTTATTACACTAGCCTGAAATTAGGGAACCCCCCAAAAGAATACACTTTCCAAATTGATACTGGAAGTGACATCTCGTGGGTTGTTTGCAAAGGCTGCAGGGGTTGCCCAACAAGAAGTCCGCTCAAGGTGAATCTCCTATCTCCTATCCGTCTCAATTCAAAATATGCACGGATTAACATTGTACTTCTTTGTTTTTCAGATCCCAATAGAGTTATACAATCCCAACTCTTCATCGACATCATCCAGAATATCATGCTCGGATAATAGCTGTACAACTGCCGACGAATCAGGATCAAAAGTCTGCTATACCTCGGACTCCACAAGCAGCCCATGTGGTTATAATCTTACTTATGGTGATGGAACTGGAGTATCGGGTTACTACGTGTCTGACACTATGCATCTCGACACTACTGTGGGAAATCAACATTTTGCCAATGCTTCTGCATCTGTTGTTTTTGGGTAAATCATGTATCTTTGTCGACACTGTCATTTTGTTTATTTATTCATTACCTTGAGAGTGAAGTTTGCTTCCTAGTAAGGTCCATAGAATTTTTTCGTCGTTGCTCCCTGACATGTTTCAAATATTCTTTTAAACAGATGTACTGAATCACTGTCAGGATTCATATCTACAGATGGGATTCTGGCATTTGGACAGCAGCAACTTTCTATCATTTCACAACTGAACTCTTTGGGGGTATCCCCTAAAAAGTTCTCACATTGCCTGAAAGGTTCCGAAGAAGGTGGTGGCATTTTTCTTCTTGGTGAAATCGTGGAGCCAAGATTAGTATTTACTCCACTTGCAGGGTAAGTTTTTTCCTTGAATTACTTCGAGCCTATAATATAAGAGTTCAAAATTCTGCATCGCACGATTTTATATAATTAGCCATACTGGATACATCTATTAGAGGTGATGTTAACCGTTATGGAGGTAATTCTTTTTTCAACCCTTATCATTATAAGGTAAAATATGCTTGTTAGGTTAATTAATGTGAGATTTACAATGTAGCCCAGTTGTAGGTGTACAGTCTTGCAACCTTGCCCATCACATTCCGAATTTCTTCCTACAGATCTTGGACTCCTTCCACGGGTTGAGTTCTTTTTAAGAAACATGCGTTCAGTTATTTGAGAAGCCAAGATTAATACACAATATAGCTAGGGTCTTTAATCTGTGAAATGTGGGCTCTACCATTTAGAACTTTCTGAATTCTTCATACTAACCACTTTTTATGTGTTAATATTGTGGATGAAATATAGGCCTCATTACAACTTGAATCTGGAGGGCATTGCTGTCAATGGCCAAAACCTGCCCATTGATTCTTCCTTGTTTGCCACATCAGATAAACAAGGACCAATAGTAGACTCAGGAACAACCCTAACATACCTTCTAGACGAAGTCTATGATGGATTTGTTAGTGCGGTGAGTTCATAGGATCATATCTCACTATGCGACCAGCCTATATTACTTCAATTGATTTAGTATGCGACTCTCCAGTATGTAGATCCTAATGATTCATATTTAGCTATTTGCAGATAGTTGCAGGGGTTTCTCCATCGGTACGCCCTCTTGGCACCGAGCGGGTTGAGAAGAGGGACAAGTGTTTCCTTTCTTCTAGCAGGTCTCCTTTTCATCATAATGAAATTATTCATGTCTATATGAGTGTCGAATTACTAATAACAAAAATACTTTGTACTGTACCAGCATTGACTTGTTATTTCCAACCGTCACACTATATTTTAAGGGAGGTGCTGCAATGACAATGAAGC
Organism: Aegilops longissima; assembly: GCA_021605205.1. NCBI lineage: Eukaryota > Viridiplantae > Streptophyta > Magnoliopsida > Poales > Poaceae > Aegilops > Aegilops longissima. The sequence goes on along the minus strand of CM038682.1, from coordinate 756,137,947 downwards.
CACGAAACTATCTTTTGCTGCAGGGTTATGTGGTAAATCCAGCAGCCTTTTGATGCTGCCTTCAATGTATTTTTTCGCAGCGACATATCTCAAATATAACGATATCATATCATGGTTTGCAGGGCAATGATACTGTGTGGTGCATTGGCTGGCAAAGTACCAAGGAAATCCAGAATGGCCATGGAATCACTGTACTCGGAGGTTAGTTATCTTGACTGAATGATCCAGTATAAGCTGCACAGTTTACCTATTAGATATTAAGAATGCTATCCTGTTGTAGATATCTGAAAAGGAATAAGCTGTTCAACAAACATCTCAATAATTATACAAGTAGCAAATTGTAAGTCAACCAGTTAACTATGCTCAGGAGAGAATATCATACGGAAACCAACATTCAAAGAAAACTTCGTGGTACTTCAGGGAAGCCACATTTGAAAGTTTTGAAAAAATCTGAAAAAATACACGATGTTAAGAGGGTGATGTTTTTACTGCCACGCCAAATTTCATGTTGAAACACATTAAGAAATGTGAGCTATAAAAAAACATATTCAGCCCTGAATAGTGACGTTACTATTCGGCATTATTCAATGCTCGTTTTGTTATTTTCATAGCCCACATACCGTAATGTGTTTGAACTTGGAATTTTGCATGGCAATAGACATCACTCTAATAACATCCTGTATTTTTTCGAAACTTCAAAACATCTTTTTTGTGTGGTTTTCACCGGTCTCCACCGAATGTTGGTTTTGGTATGATATGCTCCCCTATACTCAGTGGCATGGGAGAATGATCATGGCTCTTCACTCCATACCGTTATTGAAACCCTATTATTGTTCCTATTGGACTGGACTGTAAATCCTAGTACATGGTAGCTTCATGTGGATAATTAACTAACATATTACAATAAAATGGTCAAGTCATGTATGACCTTTTAACCTTTTTTTAAGAAATCTTTTCTCACTACCTAATTGGTCCCTTTGGCTGGTTACAGACCTTGCTTTGCATGATAAAATATTTGTGTATGACTTAGAGAAGATGCGCTTGGGCTGGACGGACTACAATTGTAAGCTAACAATTCCTCTCTGTCTTGGTATTTCAACCATCAACTCCCGTTTGGAGCATTGTAATTCTTTCCCTAATGCCTAACTGTTCCATATGAGGTCCTTGTAGAATTCATATGTTCCAATCGGATCATAGTACTTCTAGTTGCTGGTGGCGACTAACAGGGCCCTTTTCTTCTGCCAGGCTCGTCAATCAATAGGAACACTCGGTTTGATGTGAGTGGCGCATCATCATACTGCAGCGGCTTGATAGCTATTGGAGTGGCTGTTGTATGGTTGGTCAGCCTTCTCACGTAGCATGAGAGCAAAATCAGAGTAGAAAAATTGAGGACAATGCCAGTAGGAGTGTTACTTTGGGGACTGATTGTGCCATAGCTCTGCATTTAGTAAGGGTTATTAGAAGTGCATTTGAATTAACTATTAGACTTGTTTATTACTGGAGTAAAATGCATTTTAACCTAAAGTTGTAGAGGCCCAACATATATCGTGAGCCGCTGGATGAGAATTATAGATACTAGTGAGGAAACTCCCGACTTGGCGCCTTGGGCGGAAACCTTAAGATACCATTGTTAATTAATCATGTCTATGTCATTTATTTTGTCTTGGTTTGCGCTGAAGTGTCATAGGTTTGTTTTGCAAACTTTTGGATTCACCTAGGTTTTGCGAACTTTTGGATTCGTAACGGTATTGTGAAAAGGAAATAATAATAAAATTACTCCCCCATAGTTATGTAACACACGTCTAAGAAACCATAGCACCTCTAAATTTAACTGTACCATGTTAATACCAAAATCCAAGTAAAACATATCCTCTCCATGGATACTTAACAGTAGAATCACATAGTTGGTGGACTGAAAAAATAAACAGAAAATACTTGGGATTGTTCTTGACTGTACATTAGGAGAACTTATCATATGTAAGAATCTGCTTCCCTTTAACCGGATCAGAAGCTAAGTCCACCTTCACGCCAAAGATCGAATCCAAGTAGGTCATACGGAAATGCTTAGATGCTTCCATGGGTGGTGGCGGATTTTGATGGACAACCTCGTTGCGGATATACCAGACCTGCCACAGCGTAAAGAGCACCATGGTACACTCCACATCTGGAAGTGGTTCTAAAACATGCAGTAGCCACTCTCGCCCAGTATTCTGAACTGATGAGAGGATCGGCAGGTGCCACACTTTTGACATAGTATCCCATAGTAGACAAGACTGAGGACAGCGGCAAAAAACATGAAAATTATCCTTAGGTTCGCATGCACACCTAGGGCAGAGATCAACCGAAGCCTTATATTTTGGGAAGGAGAGAGTAACATTTCGACATTTGGAAGTAGTCAAAGTAGTTATCACTTCATTCATTTGGATGTCAGTTCTGTTAAGCCTGAAGATATAGGGGATCATGAGAACATGGCTTTGAAAACTATCGCTAAGTTCACCTTGTTCAGCAGGAGTTAGGTTAATACTTTTCAGCATATAAATGACTGTCCTGCTCAGCTGGTGAATACAAACATGTTTAAAAGCACTTTAAAAGACATTAGCAAAAGAGCCCGTACGTTGCAACGGGAGAGAAAACATAACACACGCTCTTAACTCAACAACCATCACTCAAGACCACAATAGGTCCATCTCCTTTATTTTTGCGAGGCATCATATTTGTGTTGCCGCTTATCCTCCTTCTCACCCTCGCCGGCGATGGCCTCGGTGTTCACACAAAACAACAAAAAACGTGTGTTGAATATGGTTAATCCTAAGGCGTCTCTCTCTCTCTCTCCTCCTCCCCCCTCTCTCTCTCTCCCTCTTTCTCTCACTCTCGCTCGATTTCTCTCACTCTCGCGATGAGAAATATGTTGTTTTCCCCTGCAACATTTTTCAGAGGTACGCATGTGTAGTTATCGATGTTTTCATTTCCCTATACAGTTATAGTGGGGTGTTTATTTACAATCTGGATCGCCGCCGGTACAAAAAGAACGGATCTTGCGCTATAAATTATAAGCTTGCTTCCATAACAATATTTTAAAGATATTTAACAGGTAAAATTAACATCATATTTAGATTCCACACATTTTTCTAATAAAATTTCATCTATAATATGTTAAAATCAAAGTTACGGGTTAAAAGATACAAATAATTTAGAAAATCATTTGGTTTGACTCAAATATATTCCAAAATAATATTTTAAAATACTTAACAGGTAAAAATAATCTCATATTCATATTCTACATATTTTTCTAATCAAATTTCATATATAACATGTTCAAATCGGAATTGCGGTTTAAAAGATATGGATGATTTTAAAAAGCATTTGTTTGACTTAATATGATCCGCAGATGAATTACCTAAAACATCAGGGTTTTTTCGAAAAATGTAAAATAACGGTTCGGGTGTGACTTAAATCCGGACGGCGGGTTGATTTCAAGAAAAGATAGGGACTTTTGTGTAAAATACGAAAACAACGATTCGTTTTAACTTAAAACTGGACTGCGGGTTGAATTCTTTGAAATAGAGGGACTTTTCTGAAAAATGCCATGACGGACGAAAGAAACCCAATTTGCTTTATTATTAGGTAAAGATAAAGATTGGCTGACATGATTTTTACTATGAAATCAAGATAAAATATTTACCATTGTATACATGGATATAACCCTCCTCAATGGAATCAAAGCTATACTCCGATTGAGTTGTAGTCATGTATAAGCAATGATGCAACATTGGAAGATCATGTTGAATAACTAGCAGAGTTTGTAAATTGACAGTTTGTACTTTCTGCTAACATGTCTGAGATTTCATCTGGTGAAATGTTATAGACTGCAGTAACAACCTATTGAAACCCTCCATTTACATTTTGACTGATCAAACAAGATGATAAGGGCATCTACAACAACGCTGACATGCAAATTTGCTCCGGCATCCGGCTGCGGACAGGGGAACTTAGTCCGTGGACACTTGTGCGTGAGCCGGCCATCCAACGCTGCCCGCATACATTTCAACCACTGCTTGAACTATCCGGACGAAATTCATGCAAATACGGTGGATTTCATATAAACTGAATGAAATTCATTACATTTCGGACATACTTCAACTAAAAGCGGAGCTCGTCCGGCTTTGGAGGTATAATTTCGGACATAATTCAACTAATCACCTAGCCTAATGTCAGCCGCAGAGGATCTCCATTCCCACGACATGGCTACCCTACGTTTCTCTCCGGCGCTCATCGGACTGTCGTGAGCCCTGGACGTAATTGGAAGGGCGCCTCTGTGGCCTCCGCATTTGCCATATCTTGCCTATGTCTGGCTGAGCCACTCATTGGAGTGGCCATGCTTCATCCGGAGGGGAAGAGTGTCTCCTCCACTTCCGTGAAGCCGAGGCAGGGGTCGACGATGGTCTGCGCGGAACCATGCAAGACACCGGCTGTGTATGCCGGTGACGTGGTGGCGGTGGCCATCGTGGGACACAAGTAGCGTCGGCCTCCCATTGTCTACTTTTCCTCGGTGTTGGCGGCGGTCGTGGACGTGCTGGCCGCCTCCCTGCAGGGCGTGGTTTCGCCAACTATTGCAGCAGATGGCATGACCGTAGGCACGGGAGGAGCGTGACGACATGGCGGCGTCCACGACAGCCAGGTGCCCGTACCATCATGCTCCCCCGCGTGCCGGTGTGGAGCATTTGGCCACTCATCTGTGAGCCGGCTTGGAGCGGCAAGTTGCTGCACCAGGGGGCAGCTTGGACCGACGGCTTGCTCTTGCCGGCTAGCAGCCTTGCCCATGGCACTGACGGCCTGGGGATGGATGTGGAGCAGCGAGTTGCCTAGCTCATATCAGGCGGGCTCGGCAGGCCACCCAGTTGGCTTTTATGTCGGAGAATCCCTCTTCCTGCTCGCCGGATGCCATGAAGAGTGTGCAGAATATGGCGCAAAAAGGAGATTGGGAGTCGAGTGTGGTGTGGTTCTTTCCCGGTGTCTGACCTCGTTTAAATAGCGGGCGGACGCGAGGAGCTAACCGGCATTGTGTTTAATGCCGGCCAGCTCATGGACGGACGTGTGGCTGGAGTATGTTTTTCGGCACACACGCGGGTTCAATTGACGTAGGCGGGGTAGTCTGAAGCCGGTTGAATGCAACGAGAAGCCGTGTTTGACCACGCGTGCATCCCCCGGCCTTCTCTCGATAGACGCATTGCTTCAATGCGGAGCGGCACTGTACAGCGGCATGAATGCGGACAGCTGGCGCCGGGTGAGAATGCACGCGAACAAGGGAGGTAGGTGATGGGGATACAGACCTGGGGTAGGGTCATAGGCCCGACCTACACGTCCTACCCAAGGTCACTACCCCAGAAGATAAGAAGACCAAGAATCCACTCGACGACGTAATCACTCGACCATCATTCCCCGCCGTCACTCGACCATAGGGGGAATCACTCGACTATATCGAAGACCAGGAGTCGGATGACACACAACGGCCGGGCATTCACTCCTTAGTCTTCATGAGCATTACGAACATTTAAGACTGCCGTTACCTGTAACGCCCTTACTTTATGTACATTAAGCCCCTTGTAATGGAGGTGGGCGGGGGTCCTGGCGCACTCTATATAAGCCACCCCCTCCTTTGGGATAGGGGTTCGCACCCCCTATAACACAACACACATAATCCAATCGACCGCCTCCGGGCACCGAGACGTAGGGCTGTTACTTCCTCCGAGAAGGGCCTGAACTCGTAAACCTCGTGTGTACATCTTCACCATAGCTAAGATCTTGCCTCTCCATACCTACCCCCCTTTCTACTGTCAGGCTTAGAACCACGACAGTTGGCGCCCACCATGGGGCAGGTGTCTTAGCGACTTGTTGGTAAAGTTGCAAGTTTTTTTCCGATCATCATCATGGTTTCCGGCGGCGAGTTGGTTGAGGGCGGCGAGATCTGTCTCGACGCGCTCGTTTTCGTCGCCGACGACTCAGCATGGCTTCAGGAAGCCCCACTCGACGTTGAGGCGCTCCCCGTCCGAGGGGCGACGCACTTTCGCGCGTGCGTTCGTGGCGTCCTTCTTCGGCAGCTGTCGACCCAGTATCAGTCGGCTCCGATGGCATCTTCCCTCCCCGCTGTTCGCCGCCGCAAGTGATCCGGTCCGTCGCGGCTTCAGCGGTGGGTGAAGCATGTGGTGGCTCGACGTTCGGCCACCCATCAAGTCGCGGCAATCGAGCCCGACGAAACTCTCCACGGCCTGTTCGATCTGTCGACTGGCTCCGCGGAGACGTCGTCCGAGTGCGATAGCAGCGATCCTGCGGCTGAAATCCTGATGGTCGATGGTCCGCATGGCCCGCCTAGTTTTCGCCGTGAGGACGACGAAGGGGCTGGCGGTGATCCATCACGGGTCCACGAGGAGTACCATTCCGAACCTCTCTCTTCGCAGCAGAGAGAAGATCTTCGTCGTCGCAACATGGACGCGCTTCACACGCCCATCGTTGGAGAAACTCCTGAGGCTCGGGCCTTGGAGGAGGCGCGCTTGGCTAATTTGGCTGAGTGCACTCGACTGGAGAACTTGCAGCGCGCTCTCGACGAGCGAGCCCAGGAACGAGCCCCTGATTCCAGTCGACGGCAGCTTTTCCCGCCTCCACCTAAGGTATACCGAACTCCAATTCAGAACCTCACTGCTGCGGCCCGAATTGCAGAGTTGATTCAGCCTTCCTAGTCAGAGGCTGGCCGAGGGTTGGAACAGATCCGGGCCCTGCTCCGAGCAGCAGGAGAGCAGAATTCCGTGGTGTCTCAGTCACGGAATAGGATACATAGCAGATCCGTGGCAGCGGATACAGTTCAGTCGGCCCATATCCCAAGATCGCCCCCGCGGCGTGAAGGCTGTGGGCAGTACGATCGTCAGTTCGACCGCGACAATCGTCGCCGAGTGCCAACGCCTCCCCCGAGGAGTGCATCATACGTGCCTCGGCGGAACGATGACAGACGCCGTCATAGGGACGAGCGCAGAGCTCCAGTCGACCCAAGAGAACCAGGCTTCGATGCGAGATCCATTCTCGTCCAAGGCCTGGTCGACCGGAATAGAGCACACAGAGAAGACCTGGGCAGAGATCGCCCGAGTGGCAGCAGGTCACGTGTTTCAGGCCCAGAGTGTTTCAGCAGAGCCATCAGAGCCGCAGTGATTCCTCCCAACTTCAGATTGGCAACAGGAGTCAGCAAGTTCACTGGAGAATCCAAGCTCGAAACTTGGCTTGAAGATTACCGAGTGGTTGTGCAAATTGGAGGCGGAAACGATGAGATAGCAATGAAGCATCTCCCTCTTATGTTGGAAGGATCGGCCCGAGCGTGGTTGACTCAGTTGTCCCCGGACAGTATTCACAGTTGGGAAGAGCTATATCGAGTGTTCTTAAGAACCATTGAGGGTATGTGCAAGCGGCCAGCAGGGCTACCCGAGTTGCAGCATTGTGTGCAGAAGTCGAATGAGACTTTGAGGGAATTCATTCAGAGGTAGACCACTTTGCATCACACCGTGGAGAATGTATCAGAGCATCAGGCAGTGTGCACTTTCAAGAAAGGCGTCAAGTATCGAGAGTTGGTTCTGAAGTTCGCTCGGACTGGAGATATGACTCTAACCCGAATGATGGAGATAGCCACCCGGTATGCTAACAGAGAAGAAGAGGATCGACTCCGTAGCGGGAAGAGTAAGCCATTCGGCCAAGAAGCCGGTGGAGGTGGTTCCAGTCGGAAACAAAAGCGTAAAGCTGAGCCAGCGGCACCTGGTGAGATTGCAGCAGTAGCTCAAGGAAAGTTTAAGGGAAAACCTAAGGGGCCCTGGCCTCCTAAGAAGGTAAAGGATCAAGCAGGAAATGACGTGCTGGATTTTCCGTGTCACATCCACACGAAGAAAGATGAGGAAGGTAATCTGATTTACCCAAAGCATACCACTCGACAGTGTCGACTCCTGATCCAACAATTCCGGGAGAAACAACCCAATGAGAAGGACAAGGAGTCGGACAGAGATGAGGAGGAAGAGGAAGATGACGATTACCCCAAGGTCAATTCCACTCTCATGATTTTTGCTGATGTTGAGAGCAAGAGTCGGTTGAAGGTCATCAACAGAGAGGTGAATATGGTTGCTCCGGCGATGATGACCACATATCTGAAATGGTCCCAGACAGCCATCACATTCGACCAGTCGGACCATCCTGCTCGCGTAGTCACCCCCGGGAGGCAAGCGCTGGTGGTCGACCCAGTGGTTGGTGGCACTCGACTGACTAAAGTGTTGATGGATGGAGGTAGCGGCCTGAATATCCTATATTCTGAAACCTTGAAGGGGATGGGCATCCCGATGTCCAAGCTTAGCGAGAGCAACATGAGCTTTCACGGCGTTATCCCCGGAAAGAAGGCTGAGTCACTCGGCCAGATCATTCTCGACGTGATTTTCGGTGACTCCAAGCATTACCGGAAAGAAAAGTTGACATTTGAAGTCGTGGATTTCCAGAGTGCTTATCACGCCATCCTGGGAAGGCCGTCATACGCACGTTTCATGGCTCGACCGTGTTATGTGTACCTCAAGCTGAAGATGCCTGGCCCGAAAGGTGTGATCACAGTCACTGGCAATCGACAGAAAGCAGAAGAATGTTTCCAGAAAGGTTCCAAAATCGCCGATGCATAGATGACGGCGATTGAATTCCAGGAGTATCAGAAGAGTGCAGATCCGAGTGATTTGCTCCGAGCCAAGAAGCCTGCTACAGACTCTGCATTCCAGTTGGCTGGTGAAACGAAGCCGATTCATGTTCACCCGACTGACCCCAATGCTGCCCCGACTCATATATCAACAACACTCGACAGCAAATAGGAAGAAGCGCTCATCTAGTTCCTCCGTGAGAACTGGGACATCTTCGCGTGGAAACCTTCTGACATGCCAGGTGTACCCAGGGGACTCACTGAGCACCGTTTGCGTGTCGGCCCCAAAGTGAAACCCGTCAAAGAGCACCTTCGGCGGTCCGCCGTTCAGAAGAGAAAAGCAATCGATGAAGAAGTGGCTCAACTGTTGGCAGCAGAGTTCATCCGTGAAATCTATCACTCCGAGTGGCTTGCCAATGTTGTAATGGTCCCCAAGAAGGACGATTCACTTCGCATGTGCATTGATTTCAAGCATATCAATCGGGCCTGCCCGAAAGATCACTTCCCGCTCCCCCGCATCGACCATATTGTTGACTCAACTGCGGGGTGTGAGCGCCTGTCTTTCCTAGATGCGTATTCCGGGTATCATCATATCCGACTGTATGGCCCTGATGAAATAAAAAAACAGATTTCATCACCCCATTCGGGTGTTTTTGCTATGTCACCATGCCATTCGGTCTCAAAAATGCCGGAGCCACGTTCATGAGAATGATCCAGAAGTGCCTGCTCACCCAAATCAGTCGGAATGTGGAGGCATACATGGATGACATCATGGTCAAGTCTCGCAAAGGTTCCGACCTATTGACTGACCTCGCTGAAACCTTTGCCAACCTAAGAAGGTACGATATCAAGCTTAATCCGTCAAAGTGCATGTTCGGAGTTCCAGGAGGAAAGTTGCTCAGTTTTCTCGTTTCTGAACGAGGGATCGACGCCAATCCAGAAAATGTCGATACCATCCTCCGAATGAAACGCCCTGTGCGAGTGCATGATGTTCAGAAGCTGATAGGTTGTTTGGCCGCCTTGAGTCGATTCATCTCTCGTCTCGGTGAAAAGGCCTTGCCTCTTTACCGACTGATGAAGAAATCTGATAAGTTTGAGTGGTCTGAAAAAGCTGATGTAGTGTTTGGAGAGCTCAAAGCTCTGCTTTCCACCCAGCCGGTGCTAGCTGCGCCAATCAGCAAAGAGCCTTTACTGCTTTACATTGCAGCCATTGGAAAAGTTGTCAGTACAGTACTCACGGTCGAGCGAGAAGAGGAAGGAAAAGCTTACAAGGTTCAACGCCCAGTCTATTATCTCTCTGAAGTTTTGACTCCGTCCAAGCAACGATACCCTCATTATCAGAAGCTTGTCTATGGAATTTACATGACCATGAAGAAGGTTGCACATTACTTCTCTGATCACTCTATTACAGTCGTCAGCGACGCACCGTTGTCTGAGATTCTGAATAACAGAGATGCAATTGGTCGAGTAGCAAAATGGGCGATTGAACTCCTTCCACTGGACATCAAGTTTGAGGCAAAGAAAGCTATCAAGTCCCAAGCAAGCGTGGATTTCCTTGCCGAGTGGATTTAACAGCAACTACCGACTCAAGTTCACTCGGAACATTGGACTATGTTCTTCGATGGCTCCAAGATGCTAAACGGATCAGGTGCTGGAGTAGTATTGGTGTCCCCCCGTGGAGACAAGCTCAATTACATTCTCCAGAGTCACTTTGATTCCTCCAATAATGAAGCAGAATACAAAGCACTTCTATATGGGTTGCGTATGGCCATTTCACTCGGCGTCCGTCGCCTCATGGTGTATGGTGATTCAGATTTGGTGGTTAACCAGGTGATGAAGGAATGGGATGTCAGAAGTCCAGCCATGACTGGTTACTGCAATGCTGTTAGGAAGCTGGAAAAGAAGTTTGAGGGGTTGGAACTTCACCATGTACCCTGATTAAAAAATCAAGCTGCAGATGAGTTGGCGAAGATAGGTTCCAAGAGAGAGGCCATCCCCCACAATGTGTTTCTGGAACATGTTCATTCACCTTCGGTTCAGGAGGATCCCTTCACAGAAGAGTCGCCACAACCCAAGAGTGCTACAGATCCGACTGAAGTTGACATCCCAGCCATGGTTGACTTAGTCATGGAGGTTTTGGTCACCACTCCCAACTGGACAGTGCCGTACATCGCATACATTCTCAGGAAAGAACTTCCGGAGGATGAAGAAGAGGTTCGACAGGTCGTCCGGCGATCTAAGGCCTTTACTGTGATAAAGGGGCAGTTGTTCAGAGAGAGTGCAACTGGGGTTTGCCAGAAGTGTATCACGCCAGAGGAAGGTCGAGTGATCCTCAATGATATTCACTCGGGGACCTGTGGTCACCACGCATCCTCTCGGACCATCGTGGCCAAAGCATACCAAGCCAGATTTTACTGGCCGCGGGCCAATGAGATGGCTAAGGAAATAGTGGACAAGTGTGAAGGCTGCCAGTTTTACTCCAGCATGTCTCATAAACCTGCATCGGCTTTGAAAACAATTCCACTCGTCTGGCCTTTTGCTGTCTGGGGACTGGACATGGTTGGACCTCTAAGCACGGGCATGAGTGGATTTACTCATGTGCTGGTAGCAGTCGACAAGTTCACAAAGTGGATCGAAGCCAAGCCCATCAAAAGCCTTGAAGCAAGCACATCTGTGAGTTTCATCAGAGAGCTTATATTCAGATATGGCGTCCCGCACAGCATCATCACGGATAACAGTTCGAACTTCGATTCTGAAGAATTCAAAGCCTTTTTGCCTCCCAAGGCACGAGAGTCGACTACGCTTCGGTCGCTCATCCTCAGTCGAATGGGCAGGCCGAGCGGGCAAACGGATTGATTCTCAAAGGATTGAAGCCTAGGTTGATGCGTGACCTGAAACATGTAGCGGGAGCCTGGGTCGACAAGCTCCCATCCGTACTGTGGGGGTTGAGGACAACCCCTAACCGGTCGACTGGAAGGACTCCATTCTTCTTAGTCTACGAAGCTGAAGCCGTTCTCCCCAGTGATTTGCTCCACAATGCACCTCGAGTCGAACTCTTCTCGGAAGAAGAAGCAGAACAAGCTCGGCAAGATGCAGTCGATCTCCACTACAAAAAAATAAACTTCCGTGATGATACGTGTTTGTCACAGTAGGTCGCGTTTTTTGTCATGCATGTACATCCATGACAAATTTATGACGAATCAAGATAGTCATACCGTCTTTGTCGTAGAAGTGTTCCATGACATTACCAAAATTATCATCACGGAAGTGTCCACTTCCATGATGATAAATCGCGTGTCACAGAAGTGCTTTCGTCAATGGTGACCAACACGTGGCATCCACCGTAACGGAACGCCGTTAAGCTATTTGGTCGGGTTTTGGATCCGATAACCCGTTAACAACCCCGACCAATGGGGATTTTCCACGTGTAAAATCATCATTGGCTGGAGGAAACACGTGTCGGCTCACCGTTGGGACAGATGTCATCCACTCATTGGACGGAAGACGCCTATGGTACGTCGACATGTGGCACGACCCAACAGAAGCCCATTCCTGTGAAAAGGCCGGCCCAGTAAAAATTAGCAGGCCAGCCCATATAAGGCCTACTTGTGTCAATTCCATTTAAGCCCACGGCCCATACGAGATGAGCCAATTCGGCCTGTCAACGGCCCGTTAAAGATTTGACACCATTGCAGCCCATCGTTAGTTCGAGCCCATTAACAACCCGCTATATATCTGGGCTCAATATCGGCCCGATGAGATTTCGGCCTGTTAACGGCCCGTTTAATGGATGGGCCAATTTTCAGGATGTACATCTTTCGGCCTTTTAGCGACCCATTTAAATGTTGGGCTAGTTTCCGGCCCGGTGTGTCTTTCAGCCTGTTGACGACCCATAAATCTGATGGGCCATTTGTTGTCGGACCTGAGTTTCGGCCTTTTAGCGGCCCATTTAAGGGTTGGGCCAATTTTCTGGCCCGGTGTCACTTTCAGCCTGTTGACGACCCATAAATCAGTTGGGCGATTTTTAGTCGGACCTGAGTTTTGGCCTTTTAGCGACCCATTTAAGTGTTGGGCCAATTCCCGGCCCTGTGTGACTTTCGGCCAGTTAACGGACCATAAATGAGTTGGGCCATTTGTAGTCGGACCTTAGTTTTGGCCCTTTAACGGCCCATGCCCTTCATGGTCCAATACCATCCCGGTTTCTCTTTCGGCCTGCTAAAGGCCCACAACACAGTTGGGCCATTTACAATATGACCTGACTTTCTGAAGGAAATATGCCCTAGAGGCAATAATAAAGTTATTATTTATTTCCTTATTTCATGATAAATGTTTATTATTCATGCTAGAATTGTATTAACCGGAAACATGATACATGTGTGAATACATAGACAAACATATAGTCACTAGTATGCCTCTACTTGACTAGCTCATTAATCAAAGATGGTTATGTTTCCTAACCATAGACATGTGTTGTTATTTGATTAATGGGATCACATCATTAGGAGAATGATGTGATTGGCATGACCCATTCCATTAGCCTAGCACTTGATCGTTTAGTATATTGCTATTGCTTTCTTCATGACTTATACATGTTCCTGTAACTATGAGATTATGCAACTCCTGTTTACCGGAGGAACACTTTGGGTGCTGCCAAGCGTCACATCGTGAATCGGGTGATTATAAAGGAGTACTACAGGTGTCTCCAAAGGTACATGTTGGGTTGGCGTATTTGAGATTAGGTTTTGTCACTCCGATTGTCGGAGAGGTATCTCTGGGCCCTCTCGGTAATGCACATCACTATAAGCCTTGCAAGCAATGTAGCTAATGAGTTAGTTATGGAATGATGCATTATGTAACGAGTAAACAGACTTGCCAATAACGAGATTGAACTAGGTATTGGATACCGACGATCAAATCTCGGGCAAGTAACATACCGATGACAAAGGGAACAACGTATGTTGTTATGCGGTTTGACCGATAAAGATCTTCGTAGAACATGTAGGAGCCAATATGAGCATCCAGGTTCCGCTATTGGTTATTGACCAAGAATAGTTCTAGGTCATGTCTACATAGTTCTCGAACCCGTAGGGTCCGCACGCTTAAGGTTTGGATGACAGTTATATTATGATTTTATGAGTTTTGATGTACCGAAGGAGTTGAGTCCCGGATGAGATCGGGACATGACGAGGAGTCTCGAAATGGTCGAGACATAAAGATCGATATATTGGACGACTATATTCGAGTTCGGAAAGGTTCCGAGTGATTGGGTATTTTTGGAGTACGGAGAGTTACGGAATTCGCCGGGAGTATATGGGCCTTATTGGGCCATACGGGAATAGATGAGAGAGGCTGAAGGAAGGAGGCCTGTGCCCCCCTCTGGTCCGATTGGACAAGGCGCAGCCCCTTTTCTTTATTCCTCTCCCTCTTTCCCTTCTCCTACTCCAACAAGGGAGGTGGAATCCTACTAGGACTAGGGAGTCCTAGTAGGACTCCACACTTGGCGCGCCCCCTCCTAGGGCCGGCCTCCTCCCCCCTTGCTCCTTTATATACGGGGGCAGGGGGGCACCCCATGACACACAAGTTGATCTACGGATCGTTCCTTAGCCGTGTGCGGTGCCCCCCTCCACCATATTCCACCTCGGTCATATCGTCGTGGAGTTTAGGCGAAGCCCTGCGCCGGTAGAGCATCATCATCGTCACCACGCCGTCGTGCTGACGGAACTCATCCCCGACGCTTTGCTGGATGGAGCCCGGGGATCGTCATCGAGCTGAACGTGTGCTGAACTCGGAGGTGCCGTACGTTCGGTACTTGGATCGGTCGGAATGTGAAGACATACGACTACATCAACCGCGTTGTCATAGCGCTTCCGCTTACAGTCTACGAGGGTACGTGGACAATACTCTCCCCTCTCGTTGCTATGCCATCACCATGATCTTGCGTGTGTGTAGGAATTTTTTTGAAATTACTACGTTCCCCAACAGTGGCATCCGAGCCAGGTTTTATGCGTAGATGTCATATGCACGAGTAGAACACAAGTGAGTTATGGGAAATACAAGTCATACTGCTTACCAGCATGTCATACTTTGGTTCGGCGGTATTGTGAGATGAAGCGGCCCAGACCGACATTACGCGTACGCTTACGCGAGACTGGTTTCACCATTGCGAGCACTCGTGCTTAAAGGTGACTGGCGGGTGTCTGTCTCTCTCACTTTAGTTGAACCGAGTGTGGCTACGCCCGGTCCTTGCGAAGGTTAAAACAACACTAACTTGACGAACTATCATTGTGGTTTTAATGCGTAGGTAAGAACGGTTCTTGCTCAGCCCGTAGCAGCCACGTAAAATTTGCAATAACAAAGTAGAGGACGTCTAACTTGTTTTTGCAGGGCATGTTGTGATGTGATATGGTCAAGACGTGATGCTATATTTTATTGTATGAGATGATCATGTTTTGTAACCGAAGTTATCGGCAACTGGCAGGAGCCATATGGTTGTCGCTTTATTGTATGAAATGCAAACGCCCTGTAATTGCTTTACTTTATCACTAAGCGGTAGCGATAGTCGTAGAAGCATAAGATTGGCGAGACGACAACGATGCTACGATGGAGATCAAGGTGTCGCGCCGGTGACGATGGTGATCACGACGGTGCTTCGGAGATGGAGATCACAAGCACAAGATGATGATGGCCATATCATATCACTTATATTGATTGCATGTGATGTTTATCCTTTATGCATCTTATCTTGCTTTGATTGACGGTAGCATTTTAAGATGATCTCTCATTAAATTATCAAGAAGTGTTCTCCCTGAGTATGCACCGTTGCGAAAGTTCTTCGTGCTGAGACACCATGTGATGATCGGGTGTGATAGGCTCTACGTTCAAATACAACGGGTGCAAAACAGTTGCACACGCGGAATACTCAGGTTAAACTTGACGAGCCTAGCATATACAGATATGGACTTGGAACACGGAGAACGAAAGGTCGAGCGTGAATCATATAGTAGATATGATCAACATATTGATGTTCACCGTTGAAACTACTCCATCTCACGTGACGATCGGACATGGTGTAGTTGATATGGATCACGTAATCACTTAGAAGATTAGAGGGATGTCTATCTAAGTGGGAGTTCTTAAGTAATATGATTAATTGAACTTTAATTTATCATGAACTTAGTCCTGGTAGTATTTTGCAAATTATGTTGTAGATCAATAGCTCGCGTTGTTGCTTCCCTATGTTTGTTGCTTTCATATGTTTATTTTAATATGTTCCTAGAAAACTGTGTTGAAAGATGTTAGTAGCAATGATGCGGATTGGATCCGTGATCTGAGGTTTATCCTCATTGCTGCACGTAAGAATTATGTCCTTGATGCACAGCTAGGTGACAGACCTATTGCAGGAGCAGATATGCACGTTATGAGCGTTTGGCTAGCTCAATATGATGACTACTTGATAGTTTAGTGCACCATGCTTAACGGCTTAGAATCGGGACTTCAAAGGCGTTTTGAGCGTCACGGACCATATGAGATGTTCCAGGAATTGAAGTTAATATTTCAAGAAAATACCGAGTTGAGAGATATGAAGTCTCCAACAAGTTCTATAGCTAAAAGATGGAGGAGGATCGCTCAACTAGTGAGCATGTGCTCAGATTGTGCAGGTACTTCAATCACTTGAATAAAGTGGGAGTTAATCTTCGAGATAAGATAGTGATTGACAGAATTCTCTAGTCACCATCACCAAGTTAGTAGAACTTCGTGATGAACTATAATATGCAAGGGATGACAAAAGTAATTCCCAAGCTCTTCGTGATGCTGAAATCGACGAAGGTAGAAATAAAGAAAAGAGCATCAAGTGTTGATGATTGACAAGACCACTAGTTTCAAGAAAGGGCAAAGGAAAGAAAAGGAACTTCAAGTACACCGACAAGCAAGTTGTCGCTCCTTGAAGAAGCCCAAAGCTGGACCAAAGCCTGAAACCGAGTGCTTCTCTGCAAAGAAAATGATCCTTTGGGAGCGAAATGACCTGAATATTTGGTAGATAAGAATTGTGGCAAAGTGAACAAGGGTTTATTTGATATACAGGTGTTTGATGTGTGCCTTACTAGTGTTTATAGTAGCCCCTGAGTATTTGTTACTTGTTCGGTTGCTAAGATTAGTAACTCGAAACAGGAGTTACATAATAAACAGAGACTAGTTGAGGGGAAGTGACGACGAGTGTTGGAAATAGTTCCAAGATTGATATGATCATCATCACACACTCCCTATATTTTCGAGATTAGTGGTAAAAGCCAAATAAATGTTATTTAGCATTTGCATTGAGCATGAATATGATTTGATCATGTTTATTGCAAAACGGTTATTCATTTAAAGTTAAAGAATAATTGTTATTCTGTTTACATGAATAAAACCTTCGATGGTTATACACCCAATGAAAATAGTTTGTTGGATCTCGATCGTAGTGATACACATATTCATAATATTGATGCCAAAAGATGCAAAGTTAATAATGTTAGTGCAACTTATTTGTGGCACTGCCGTTTGGGTCATATCGGTGTAAAACGCATGAAGAAACTCCATAAAGATGGATTTTCGGAATCACTTGGTTATGAATCATTTGATGCTTGTGAACCGTGCTTTTTGGGCAAGATGACTAAAACTCCGTTCTCCGAACAATGGAGCGAGCTCTGACTTGTTGGAAATAATACATACCAATGTATGCGATCCAATGAGTGTTGATGCCCGTGGCAAGTATCATTATTTTCTGACCTTCACAGATGATTTGAGCAGATATGCGTATATCTTCTTGATGAAACATAAGTCTGAAATAGTTGAAAATTTCAAAGAATTTCAGAGTGAAGTGGAAAATCATCATAACAAGAAAATAAAGTTTCTGCGATCTGATCGTGGAGACGAATATTTGAGTTACGAGTTTGGTCTTCAATTAAAACAAAGTGGAATAGTTTCACAGCCCACGCCACATGGAACACCACAACATAATGGTGTGTCCGAACGTCGTAACCGCACTTTATTGGATATGGTGCGATCTATGATGTATCTTACCGATTTACCACTATCGTTTTGGGGTTATGCATTAGAGACAGCTGCATTCACGTTTAATAGGGCACCATCTAAATCCGTTGAGATGACACCGTATGAACTATGGTTTAGCAGTAAACTTAAGCTGTCGTTTCTTAAAGCTTGGAGTTGCGATGCTTATATGAAAAGGTTTCAACCTGATAAGCTCGAACCCAAATCGGAAAAGTGCGTCTTCATAGAATACCCAAAGGTAATTATTGGGTACACCTTCTATCACAGATCCGAAGGCAAGTTATTCGTTGCTAAGATGGATCCTTTCTAGAGAAGAAGTTTCTCTCGAAAGAAGTGAGTGGGAGGAAAGTAGAGCTTGATAAGGTAATTGTACCTTCTCCCGAATTGGAAAGTAGTTCATCATAGAAATCAGTTCCTGTGATTCCTACACCAATCAGTGAGGAAGCTAATGATGATGATCATGAAGCTTCAGATCAAGTTACTACCGAACCTCGTAGGTCTTCCAAAATAAGATCCGCACCAATGTGGTACGGTAATCCTATTCTAGAAGTCATGTTACTAGACCATGATGAACCTACGAACTATGAGGAAGCGATGATGAGCCCAGATTCCATGAAATGGCTTGAGGCCATAAAATCTGAGATAGGATCCATATATAAGAACAAAGTGGGGACTTTGGTTGACCTACTCGATGATCAGCAAGTCAAGTTAAATAAATGGATCTTCAAGAGTAAGACGGACACTGATAGTAGTGTTACTATCTACAAAGCTCGGCTTGTTGCAAAAGGTTTTCGACAAGTTCAAGGTGTTGACTACAATGAGATTTTCTCAACTCTAGCGTTGCTTAAGTCTGTCCGAATCATGTTAGCAATTGCCACATTTTATGAAATCTGGCAAATGGATGTCAAAACAACATTCTTTAATGGATTTATTAAAGAAGAGTTGTATATGATGCAACCATAAGGTTTTGTCAATCCTAAAGGAGCTAACAAAATGTGCAAGCTCCAGCGATCCATCTATGGACTGGTGCAAGCATCTCAGAGTTGGAATACACGCTTTGATAAGTTGATCAAAGCATAAAGTTTTATACAGACTTGCGGTGAAGCCTGTATTTACAATAAAGTGAGTGGGAGCACTACCACCTTTTGATAAATATATGTGAGTAACATATTGTTGATCGAAATGATGTATAATTTTTCCGAAAGCATAAAGGAGTATTTGAAAGGAGTTCTTTAAAAGAAAGACCTCAGTAAAGCTACTTACATATTGAGCATCAAGATCTATTGAGATAGATCAAGACGCTTGATAAGTTTTTTAATAAGTACATACCTTGTCAAGATTTTGAAGTAGTTCAAAATGGAACAGTCAAAGAAAAGTTCTTGCCTGTGTTGCAAACGTGTGAAATTGAGTAAGACTCAAATCCCGACCACGGCAGAAAATAGAAAAGAGAATGAAAGTCATCCCCTATGCCTCAGTCATAGGTTCTATAAAGTATGCTATGCTATGTACCAGACCTATTGTATACCTTGCTCTGAATTTGGCAAGGGAGTACAATAGTGATCTAGGAGTAGATCACTGGACATTGGTCAAGAACATCCTTAGTGAGGACTAAGGAAATATTTCTCGATTATGGAGGTGATAAAAGAGCCGGTCGTAAAGAGTTACATCGATGCAAGCTTTTTACACTGATCCAGATGACTCTAAGTCTCAATCTGGATACATATTGAAAGTGGGAGCAATTAGCTAGAGTAGCTCCGTGCAGAGCATTGTAGACATAGAATATTTGCAAAATACATACGGCTCTGAATGTGACAGACCCGTTGACTAAGCTTCTCTCACGAGCAAAACATGATCATACCTTAGTACTCTTTGGGTGTTAATCACATAGCGATGTGAACTAGATTATTGACTCTAGTAAACCCTTTAGGTGTTGGTCACATGACGATGTGAACTATGGGTGTTAATCACATACAGATGTGAATATTAGTGTTGAATCACATGATGATGTGAACTAGATTATTGACTCTAGTGCAAGTGGGAGACTGAAGGAAATATGCCCTAGAGGCAATAATAAAGTTATTATTTATTTCCTTATTTCATGATAAATGTTTATTATTCATGCTAGAATTGTATTAACCGGAAACATGATACATGTGTGAATACATAGAGAAACATATAGTCACTAGTATGCCTCTACTTGACTAGCTCATTAATCAAAGATGGTTATGTTTCCTAACCATAGACATGTGTTGTTATTTGATTAATGCGATCACATCATTAGGAGAATGATGTGATTGGCATGACCCATTCCGTTAGCCTAGCACTTGATCGTTTAGTATATTGCTATTGCTTTCTTCATGACTTATACATGTTCCTGTAACTATGAGATTATGCAACTCCCGTTTACCGGAGGAACACTTTGGGTGCTACCAAATGTCACAATGTAACTGAGTGATTATAAAGAAGTACTACAGGTGTCTCCAAAGGTACATGTTGGGTTGGCGTATTTCGAGATTAGGTTTTGTCACTCCGATTGTCGGAGAGGTATCTCTGGGCCCTCTCGGTAATGCACATCACTATAAGCCTTGCAAGCAATGTAGCTAATGAGTTAGTTACGGAATGATGCATTACGTAACGAGTAAAGAGACTTGCCAGTAATGAGATTGAACTAGGTATTGGATACCGACGATCAAATCTCGGGCAAGTAACATACCGATGACAAAGGGAACAACGTATGTTGTTATGCGGTTTGACCGATAAAGATCTTCGTAGAACATGTAGGAGCCAATATGAGCATCCAGGTTCCGCTATTGGTTATTGACCAAGAATAGTTCTAGGTCATGTCTACATAGTTCTCGAACCCGTAGGGTCCGCACGCTTAAGGTTTCGATGACAGTTATATTATGAGTTTATGAGTTTTGATGTACCGAAGGAGTTCGGAGTCCCGGATGAGATCGGGGACATGACGAGGAGTCTCGAAATGGTCAAGACATAAAGATCGATATATTGGACGACTATATTCGGAGTTCGGAAAGGTTCCGAGTGATTCGGGTATTTTTCGGAGTAGCGGAGAGTTACGGGAATTCGCCGGGGAGTATATGGGCCTTATTGGGCCATACGGGAATAGAGGAGAGAGGCCAGAAGGAAGGAGGACTGCGCCCCCCTCTGGTCCGAATTGGACAAGGGGCGCAGCCCCCTTTTTCCTTATTCCTCTCCCCCTCTTTCCCCTTCTCCTACTCCAACAAGGGAGGTGGAATCCTATTAGGACTAGGGAGTCCTAGTAGGACTCCACACTTGGCGCGCCCCCTCCTAGGGCCGGCCTCCTCCCCCCTTGCTCCTTTATATACGGGGGCAGGGGGGCACCCCATGACACACAAGTTGATCTACGGATTGTTCCTTAGCCGTGTGCGGTGCCCCCCTCCACCATATTCCACCTCGGTCATATCATCGCGGAGATTAGGCGAAGCCCTGCGCCGGTAGAGCATCATCATCGTCCACCACGCCCGTCGTCTTGTGGAACTCATCCCCGACGCTTTGCTGGATCGGAGCCCGGGGATCGTCATCGAGCTGAACGTGTGCTGAACTCGGAGGTGCCGTACGTTCGGTACTTGGATCGGTCGGATCGTGAAGACATACGACTATATCAACCGCGTTGTCATAACGCTTCCGCTTACGGTCTACGAGGGTACGTGGACAATACTCTCCCCTCTCGTTGCTATGCCATCACCATGATCTTGTGTGTGCATAGGAATTTTTTTGAAATTACTACGTTCCCCAACACTTTCGGCCTCTTAGCGGCCCATGGTCTTCATGGTCCAGTACAAGCCCGCTGTCTCTTTCGGCCTGCTAAAGGCCTACAGTATAGTTGGGCCATATGTAGCCCAAACTTAGTAACGACCTGTTAACGGCCCGTGAAATAAACTGGGGCCACCTGTTGCCCGCTTCGATGTCGGCCTGTTAACAACCCGGGAGGTAAGAGGACCGACCATTAACTTTCGGCCTAGTAATGGCCCATTAACTTAATGGGCCCACTAAAGTTCGTACATGTCTTTAGGCCAAATTAGATAATTTGAGCCCATTACGATGAGCAATTATGCACTGGACCAAAACTGATCACGCAAAGGTACGGCATACAGGGAATAACGTTGCACATCCAGCATATATTACAGGAAATTACATCCACTGGGCAATCAAGGATTGATGCCAGTGCAAATAAATGAGTAGAACCTAACCATCTACAACGTCACAATCTGCAACCTCAGCATAGATTACACCCATAAGCATGTGGGCAAGTTCTTTCTGCTTTGCTACACTGTCTCTGAAAACATTGATCAGTTGTTGTGTCGCACGACTCTGCACCTCTGATTCATCCACCATTTCCATCATTGCTTCAGCCATTAATTGCTTCACAAACATACATTTATTCCGTTGCATTCGAGACAGAGGATACTGAACAGATTCATATGGCGATTTTGGCAGGCTTGTATTATTGATAGTGGAGAGTGTCTCGACCACTTCATCATAACATAAATTAGGACGGGAACCAAACAGATTAATCATGAGTTATTGCCATATTACTAGGCCTAGATTTACTGGAAAGAAACAATGGGGTTGCCTTGCTGTTTTCATAGTTTGTCTTCTTATCTTCAGCAGCCTGCACAAAATTAACACACTAGCATTGCTATCATTGGCCAAGTCAGATAATAGGAAAGCAACATTGACACAACGAACGTTTGGGCAAGTAGCCTACACCAAATTAACACAATATGGCACAACTATCATCAGCCAGGTAAGGTAGTACAAAAGCAACATTGACACAATGAATGAATGGGCAACCAGAGAAGCACTACCATTCAGTAATGTGCGTGATATGAGATAGTACATTCATGCATCTCAGTATGCAAAACTACCAGGCAGTTTTCCTTACAAAAATCACATTGATGCCTTTAACATTTTGCTACAACTAATTTTAGATCAGATAAAGGTTAGATTCACGCCGATTAACAAAATACATGTTGATGTAAAAATATAGTGATATACAACAGGTACTTACATCAGCATTGGAGCATAGAGAATTCCCGCAAGATATTTTCCTCGAATACGATCCCAATGGAGGAAGTCTTCTATCGTTTAACCTTATTTTCTATCGTTTAACATTCAGAATGCTATAAAATTTCATGATGCGAGGATACGCACACGCTTCTTAGAATGGAGTTGACATTCTTTTGCTGGACTGGAGCGGACTAGTTCTTTGGCCACTGGAATCTGCTTATTATCAGTGGGAGTTGGGTTTCTCTGTGCTGGAGTAGTATCTATGAAAAATGGAGTTGGTTTATTATCTCCTGGCGTTTGGATCTTTTGCAAAGACCTGGTTTGTAACCCTTCAGATTCTAACAGAGCTGTCTTCCCCTTGCATGCCTTATATAGAAGAATGGTGATTCAGTTATAAAACATGCTACAACATAGATGGAATAGGTACTTAAGAATAGAAAGGCATGACATATTGACATGTATTCCCTCCATCCGAAAATAAATGGACGGGTCTAGGCGTATTTTAGTTCTAGATACATCCAGTTTTATCCATTTCTGCGACATTTAATTCAGACGGAGGGAGTATGATGTAAGAGCTAGGGATATGACAGGACAACACAGTAAAAAAACACTGAAAACCCACTGCACAACCAAAGTATTCAAACCCATTGATATGAGATAGTACACTCATGCAGCTCAGGATGCAAAACTACCAGGCAGTTTTCCTTACAAAAATCAACATTGTGGCCTTTAATCATACATTTTGCTACAACTAAATTTAGATCAGATAAAGGTTGGATTCACGCCGATTAACAAAATACATGCTGATGTAAAAATATAGTGATATACAACAGGTACTTACATCTACATTGGAGCATAGAGAATTCCTGCAAGAATCTTTCCTCATAAACGATACCATTGCAGAAATTCTTCTATCTGCTAATCTTATTTTCTAAAAGAGAGATGGGTAAGAAACATGTAGATAATATGATCAGCATGCTATAAAATTTCATGATGCAAGGATACGCACACGCTTCTTAGAATTGAGTTGACATATTTTTGCTCGACTGGAGCGGACTAGTTCTTTGGCCAATGGAATCTGCTTATTATCAGTAGGAGTTGGGTTTCTATGTGCTGGAGCAGTATCTATAAAAACTGGAGTTGGTTTATTATCTCCTGGCGTTTGGATCTTTTGCAAAGGCCTTGTTTGTAACCCTTCAGATTCTAACATAGTCGTCTTCCCCTTGCATGCCTTGTATAGAAGAATGGTGCTTTAATTATAAAACATGCACATACAGAGAGATGGAATAGGTACTGAAGAATAGAAAGGCATGACATATTGACATGTATTCCCTCCATCCAGAAAAAAATGGATGGGTCTAGGCGTATTTCAGTTCTAGATACATCCTTTTTATCCATTTCGGCAACATGTAATCCGGACGGAGGGAGTATGGTGTAAGAGCTAGGGATACGACAGGACAACACAACAAAAAAAAACTAGTTGAATGTAAAACTATATGCTAGCGGAATACGTACAGAAATAACCGAGGCAACATACAGGTGTATGATTGGGAAAATAAGATGGCATTGCAACAGAGCACTAGAACAACACTTCAATGTAAAAAACATGGTATGGCAGACAGATGAAGTACATACTGATGAATAACAATGCATAAGATATTCAGAAGCATGATGTCCAAATTAAGCAGATGGCATTGCGATAGAGTAGAATGACAATACTTGAATTTGAGAACATGTTATCATGAATGGAATAGGTACTGAAAAACAGGAAGGCATGCCATATTTACATGCATGATCAGCATGCTAAGCACATGGCATTGCAACAGAGTAGATACACTCCAGGACATTATATGCATGTTGTACCCATATCACAGGCCAAGTTAGAGCAAGGACCTTGTGGGGTGAAGAGGATTCATCATCTTTCTGCAAGTCTTCTGAAGAACTGCCTTTACATGTTCCATCATATTGGGTATCATTGACATCAAGTTTATTGGCCTTTACATTGCTCCGTGAGGTTCTTGTGGACATATCGGTGTGTGCAATTATATCTGACATGCATGGAAGACAACTAGTAGTAAGATTTATGTAAATGAGTGCCTGTAGGAGACGACATACATAGTAGGACTGGGGTTAACTAGCAGCAACATGTCTCATAAACTAAAGGGAGAACACAGATGAAAGCTACAAAATATGTATCGTTTGTACTCGAGATTAACTAGATGGCACACAAAAGTATTAAAGAACAATATAGGTAATACTAGAAGTGGTATAATACTATAATCACCAGCCTGTGGGATAGCATTGGCTGATGGGTGATAACTATGGAACAATGTTACCTAAAGAACAAGTATCTTAGCTGAACTATGGAACAACGTGAACTCCTGAACAAGACCCGTAAGAGATCATCATGAATATACAGTGAAATGTGATGATCTATTTTCCGTGCTTAGATGAATAACAAAGCCATAAATGTTGCACACAAGTAAGATGAGGGTACAACCTATCTGGCTGCCATCCATAGAAGTGAGCATCATGTGCTGACTTTTCGATGGCCCTGCAGTTGTTGTGGCTGTCCATGTCGGGCACGCGCATTCAATGCAGGGAACTGTTGAGTGGGGACTGCAGCTCCCTTCTGGTGTATGCTTCCCTTGTTGGAGCAGCTGCGGTGAGTCGGAAGACGGTATGTCTGAAGATGCAGATAACACATAAAGTTAAGAACGACATATCTCTTTGATCCGAAGAAATACACTAAGAGATCAACAGCAAGGTACGAGAGCGGTAACACGTCTGTTGACTGAAGACTAAATTGGGGTCACACAATTTTATTTTATTTTGGTACTGCCCGATCTACGCCGGATGGCTTGATGGCCGTCTTGTGCCTCCCGGCTGACACTGTTCGGAATCTTCCCCGAAGAGCCAGCGACCAACGGCAGAGCAACCTGCCTCCGCCGTCCGTGGACCCGTCCAAAACCCCGCTCCCCGCCCCACCGCACTGCCGTGGTTGCGCCGCCCCCGGGCCAATCCACAAAGACTCCCCGTCATCCAGATCCGGCGGCGGCAGTACCTTCAACCCACGCAACTCTAAAAGATAGCCATCTAAGCGCTGCTTCCGCTGCGAACTTCCGGCCCCGCACCCTTACGTTAGACACCAGCCAACCGGCAGCCTAGGAGCTCCACCGCCTCGAGGGGTGCTGCTTCCCATTGGGAATCGATTGGCCCAGAATAAAAATTCAGACAACTAACGCCTAAATAAAGTGATTTCAGATGAGGGTGCGACCTATTTGGCGGCATGGTGAAGTAGGCAGGTCTAGCTGCTGAGTCGGTGAGGCTGGCGCGGTTGCGGTGGTGACCGGCGGCAGGGAAAAAGCGATGTCGCGACGGTCGACGGCTACGCGGAAGCAGCGCCAGGACTCTGGACGGATCCGAAGCTGGAGCCGCTATGGCGCCGTGAACAACGGCGGGGGTGAATTGGCTCCGGTACGGTTCACGTGGCCGTCGTCGAGGCAGCACCAGCAGCACGGAGTAAGAGGCACACGTCCCAGTGCACGACGACAATTGGACAGCGTCTCCGGCATTAGGGAGGAGGGCGGCTGTGGAATTGGTGCGGTGGGGGGCGCCATGGAGGTAGGGCTGAGGTTTGCGGCTCGGGAGAAGGGAGCTTCCGGGAGAAGGTGATTTGGCGCCACGAGGTATGAATGGGGCGGGGGGGGTGGAACCATGTCTTACTGGACGCATTTGTGCGAAATGTGAGGGGAGTTATAGTTCTACCCTTGCCTATAGGCTTCTTGGCTTGGGTCTGTGTACTTGAGGTCAGGGATAGTAGAGTAACTTTGCTTCTCCCCAAATAGTGGGCGGAGCGATTTCAGGCAGGAGGCGTGTTTTGAACTATAGTGGGTATGGCGAATTTGGGCGAGGAGGCGTGTTTTGAAATAGTGGCGCGAGCTATTTGAGCGAGGAGAGCGTGTTTTGCCGACCATGGTTTATGAATTATTCGACACATGTCATTTCGGCCAAGGAGAAGGCGCGCTTGGATGAAGTTACGAACCTACCCTCGATGTACAACGGGCCAATTGATGCGTGTCCCACATAGGACGGTAATTTCGCGTCTCCCATTTATTTGCTCGGGCGAATTCCACCGAGCAGAGAGGATGTTTAAGAACGAGCATCCACGTCTACCTTAACAAGTCGATTTGAATCAAATTTTGAAATATTAGCTTGCCACTTCTTTTTTAGATGGAGAGATGATGCTCGGGAGTAATGTGTTTTTACATGCTCGTTGCTAGAGATTTACTATATGACAAATAGTTGACCCACTCAAAAACGCGAATCAAACCCAAAATGAAATATCTCGATTCAATGAACTAGCTCGTTCAGTAGGTCAAAATAGTGAACTAAATCCAAAATTGAACACCTCAATCGAGTAGCATGTTGTACAGTATTATAGTACTCCATGAACATGTTGAAAGTCAAATTAATGAACTTGTTTGATATACGCATATATCCGTTCATGTGTGGATTGCACACAACATGGTCTCCAATTTAAATATTTGAATGCAAGTTTATATCAGTCTTTGATGCATAAAACGCGACCTCCCCCTCTCCCGGACTCCTGTTCTCTCTCTCTCTCTCTCTCTCTCTCTCTCTCTCTCTCCCCGACAATCTTCAATTCTGTCGCACGCATCCGACACAAAAACCTTGTTGGTCCCTCTCCCTCTCTCTCTCTCTCTGTGTGTGTGTGTGTGGGGGGGGTCTTTCTAGTCTGCATTGATATATACACCATCTATAGGTCTCTCTCGCACACTATGTATGATACTCTAGCTAGTCCAAGCTAGATATCTTGGGTGCACTCATCGTACGCACACAAATTCCTTAGCTCTTTGCCCGTAACTCTCTCACGCACCACTATGTCGTCTCGGAGCTCTTCCCCCCTCTCTCAAACTCTCCACTACTAGGAAAAGGCCTACTAATGGCGCACCTAATTTGGCCATTAATGGCGTATTAGTGGTGCGCCATTAGTGCCACGCCATTAGTATATTTTACTAATGGCGCACCACTGGTGTGCCATTAGTATCTGGTGTACTAATGGCGCACCACTCGATGCGCCATTAGTATATACAACAGTGCGCCATTAGTATGCCTCCTGTGGGCCATGTATACCAGGTGCTTTGGCATACTAATGGCGCTACAACGGCAAGAATCGCCATTAGTAACTTCGCATACTAATGGCGACTGCTTAATGATGTGCCATTAGTATCCTTTGGCATACTAATGGCGCATCGTGATGTGATGCGCCATTAGTATGAATATTAGGTTTTTTTATTTTTTTATTTTCTGTTTTTTGCACAGGTTACAAAATGTATAATTAGACAAAATATAGACAGCACACAACAACAACAGATTCATCGAATACAATAGAAGATTAGTCTCTGAATACAATTCATCATATTAGTCTCTGAATACAATTCATCATATTAGTCTCCGAATTGAAAAGACCGAACAAAGATAGAACATTATACTACAAGTCTTGAGACCGCGAGTAGCGAGTTTGTCTTCACATTACAAGTCGATATCGATCATCTAAACTAGCATCACATAGAAGAGAGCTGCGGTGAACACGATGAGCATCATCACGATGAAACTCGCCTTCATCCGGTTCCTCCAACGCTCCTCCCTCTCCCGCTAGATAGCGGGCGATCTAGATTCGGCCTCGGCCCTAGTGGTGTACCCTTTGTAACTGTTACCGCTGAATCGGTGAACCTGTCTCCGACACTCCTCCCGGTCGTCGAGACTCCGGGAACCTTACCCTTGTACACGACATACGACGGCATCGCTATGCACTAGCCAAACGAAACGTTAGTACCAATTCACAGACAATACATAAGCAATATATAAGTATGCAACAGAACGATCGGAAGAGAAAAGCAAGACATTAATAGCATCGATTACATATAAGTTGAACGACTCTCGAAACCAAAGAGACATACTACAAGTTCATTAAAGTTTAATTACAACATGAGCCAATCAATGTTTCAGAACTAGACACAGCATCACTGCTTTCGATTCGACTCAAGGGACCGGAGCATGGATGAAGCCGCCGTCTATCGTGGGAGTCATGAAAGAACGGGCGTTGTCAGCCTGCATTTGTAGCATTGTGTCGATGTCATTGTTGGACGGTTGATTTCTGAGGTAGAACTGCCCCGAGGTACGAAGGACATCTTGATGGATGATTTCCGCAAACTCCGACTGGATGCGAAAGAATTCTTGTCTGATGTCCGCGTCCTGGATTACCGACACGCTCGCGGCCCAATCTTTGAGTTTACTCGGTAGCAGATGTTGATGATGGTCCCGTACGATCGCCCACATGTGATGGATGGCATAGTAGGCACCCTTCTGAACGCCAGGCGGCTGCTTGACGCAGCAGAACATCGTATTGTGGGAGAACACGTGCTTGCCGTATTTACGAATAGGCCTGGTGAAGGTGCCTCCAGATTAGGCGTGGCAGGGAGAACATCATCAAGAACCTTCTTGACATTTGTGTAGTCTACGTTCGATCGACGGTCGGGGGTCGAAATCGTGGCCATGGAATATTTGGGGCTTAGGAGGATGGCGTGCAATGTGTCTTTGAGAAAACGCGAATGTTAAAATAAAAGCGATCGAAATCTAAGAATTCATATGTTACGGGCGGTTGAGGGAGGACTTACTCGGGAAAGTAAGGCACGAGGAAGTTATCATTATCTTGGTTTGCCGTAATGACGCCTTCGAGGTAAGAACTCGCGACTTGCGGTCCCAGCGCTGCCCAAGATCTTGGCACGCATGTAGAAGGGGTCGACTATCACGATGTCCGGGTCTTGTCGCGAATGATCCGCATCTCCATACTTAGCGAAAATAGCCGGCGAAGGTGTAGTGCAGCGGATGAAGGTTCAACATAGCGTGGATGTCATCAAACCGCAGGACGATCGACGCCCGATGGAGTTATCCACAAAGCCCTTGCCCTCCGCACCTTGGCCACGAAAACTGGGTATGCCACATCCTTCTCTCACGAGACGCCGCTTCTCCAAAGAAAGAACACTGTCATGCAGACTCCGCGATAGCACCGGTTGCAGCATTGAGCATATTTGTCGGTAGCATCGCCCTACCCGCCACATGCACCCTCCTCGAGATATCCTCGGTGAAGGTGGCCCGCCCCGAGCACGGATCATACTCGGTGCGGCTGGCCCGCACCCTTGTTAGTCTTTCTTTGCGTGCCTTCTTCTTCTCCTGTAATGGGACCGAGTTCTGCTCACAGACCGCCTTCTTGAGTGTGTTGGGGCTGATAATATTTTGCACCTCGCCTATCCGAGGCTCGGTGAAGTCGGCAGTCGGAGGCGTCTCCGAGAGCTGAACGCGGGCGGCGCTGTTGCAACTTGGCTTCTCCGCGGTACCAGCTAGAACGCGCACATCTTTTGTTGGGTTGGGTTCTTGAGAAGGAGGCCCCATGAAGTCGCCACCGTACCCATGATCGGCAAAGTACTGATCGACGTTGGCAAATGTATCGTCGTCGTCGTCGTCTCGATCCTATGCCATATGCATGTTTGGATCGATGGCATAGGGATGTCCGCACCGTTGCGGCGGTCTTGCCATGGGGCCGACTTGGCGGCAACACGGTGGCGGTGTTGTCTTTGGGGTGGTGTCCCCGCCTCAAACGAATCTGGCTCTTCGCCAAAGCAGGGCCAGCTCAGGCAGGCGCCGAGGGTCATTACGTCATCATCGCGGCCCCGACGGGTCGAATCGAGGTAACAACTCATCGCAGCCTGGCAGCACCAACCAGTTCAACCCTAAACAAGTTGGGTGGCATCCGCTACCGTGGAACAAGGGTTGCCGGTTGAACGATTTTGCCCTTGGCGACATCGACCAACTCATTGTTCACGGTGCGGAGAGTGCACGGAACGTCGGCGGCGCCTGCGAAAACATGTAGGGCGTCGAGGATGCCCATCAAAGGCAAGGAGATGAAGTCCTCGACCGAGAGAGGCTTAATTAGTTACCGTGATGATGGCGCCGAGCTCGGCTAATGTCGAGGCACCGCCAACGGCGGGCGTAGTAGTTGACGGAGGGCCGCTTGCTGCAGAGGTGCCGCCAGCGTACACCCGGTGCATTAAGCTCCGTGCGGCGTCGGAGACACCAATGCCGCCTCCGCCGGAGACACCAATGGCCCGCCATCGCATTCTGCGAGTTGCTGGCCGTGAAGCTAGGAATCGGGCGGCCCTATTGGCCGCCCGCAATCCATGCACTCAACCCCGGATCAAGGTAGGCACAATGGCGGTGATCGTCGCCCGAGTTGTTGTTGCACTTGCTCTTGGACAATCTCCGAATCCGCGCCACCTGTGCCTTGAGTTCTTGAACCTCGCGCTTTGGCTTTCCGAGCTGGTCTTTTCTCCTTCCGCACACCAGCGGTATAGTATGACCCCATTTTGTGGACAAGCCTTTGTCGGCCATACGACCAGTGACGCCGACATCGAGCTTATCCTTGTTCTTCATTACATTCAACGCCCTATTTAGAGTGGTGTCCCAAGGGTTGCTCTTAGTCGACCCGCACTCTCGCTTTCGATCGCTGCGGAAGTAATGTGAACCATTTAGAAATTTGGCTTCATTAATTAGAATGCAACCATATGGAGCTAATTACCCGGGGTGGTATTCCTTACCGAACAACCTCAAGCGCCCTGGTCTTGGATCCGTGGTAAGCTCCTTTGTTTTCGGGTCCTTCTTGTACCGGCCCCGACAAAGTTCCTGGTTTGCTTGTCGCCAGATTTATCGAAGAGGGGCGGTAGGCCTTGCTCGGCACGCTCCGCGCCCTCCTTGTCCCATATAGGCTCCACCACTCAGAACCGCGGGACCGAGTGTGTGTTCCCTAAGTTCAGCTCCGCATTTCTTTCCCCACCGACTTGATTGGGAGTTTGCGGTGCTCGAGCAATTGATCTTGAAGTCGTTGTAGTCATCTTCGGTGATCGAAGGATTTTCTCCTTGATCTTCTCATAACTCTCACCTTTCTCGATCATTCTCTTCACATTGCTTTTCCAAGTAGACAGGGCCTTGCTCATCTTCGTGAGGGCAGCATTGTTCACTTTATTCCCTTTGAGGCTTGTGTTTTCAAAAGCAGCGGGAACTTGTATCGCTCGTGCAACCGTGAAGAGGAGGTTGCGCAAATTCCCTCGGTCAGGATGCCTCAGGTTCTCGGTGTTGATCGAGACGATGCTCCGGAGAATGCACCCGAGATGAAGCGAGTACCCCTTGACTATTCGTTCGGGCGCCGTTGGATTCCCGTCGGAGTCCACTTCAGTAACTTCCTCCTTGAGGGTGCGGAGCACGGTCGGGTGCCGGTCCTTCCGTTGCCTCTTCTGTTGGCTGCCATCTGTGCGTGCGCCGCCATCATCAGTGGTGGCATCCTCGGCGGCACCATCAGTGGTGGCATCAGTGGGGTCATCCTCGGCGGTACTATCAGTGGTCTTAGGATCGGTGGGGAAGGCGGCGTCCTCATACAAGTGAGGTTGTTCCTCCATCTCCTGGGACAACTCCCAGAATGCCTTGCCGCCCGAACCCCCGGCCTCATCGTTGTGGGCCATGTTTCTCTCTAAATAGAAACAAAGTTTGGTCAAAAAGTTGGTTATTGTCAAGGAACAAGATCATGGTCTCATCATTTAGGGTTTGTCGACACCGAGGCATCCTAAAATCTAAGCTTTTATCATTGAGGGTTTTTCGACGCCGAGGCACCCTAAAAGCCTAAGCTTTCATCATTTCGGTTTTTATCGACACCGAGGCACCCTAAAAGCCATGCATTAGTCACAAGTACGCCGGGCACTTGATCCTACTTAATTAACTACTAAGATACCCGGCCCATGCATTAGTCACAATTACCCCATATGTCCTATTTTAGCAAAGTCATGCTAAAATTCACGGAAAATTTCAGCATGACCTTTGCTGAAAATAGGACATATGGAGTACCGAATTTGCTGGAACGGAAGTTAATCGACATTCCGCAAACTCAAGAACCTCTCGGGTACCTGCAAAATCATTATCCTGTGGACATGGATGCAATGTCACATGTCACATGGATCCCACACCCACAGGAGCTGGTGAAGCTTCATGTGTATTTTACTTAAAACCAGCCTGACTAAAGAGCTTTATGTAGAAAACAAATCACTCCACCAGCTCACACAGATCCATCGAGACATTCACCCAAGATTTGACGGCTGTCGTTGATTTTTTTCTATGTTTGCACACAAAGTGGTGCTTCTATTGTAGTCTCCCCCAAGACAGTTCATGTCCAATCTACCATACATTTGCTGCCAACTTGATCATCCCTCTAAGAAATTACTCAAAATTGATCAAAGTTTATGCATTAGAGAATATCAGTCATTGATATATGGGTCCACATATGTTATGAAACAAACACTAAAACAAATTGCATGCGTGATGTCATTGATGATGACCAAGCCCAATTATCCATGTGCTTTGTCCAACTATAAGCACAGTGGAGTGCAGCAAAATAAGTACAGAATTCTTTTGTTAATTCACAACTTTGTACACATACCCTGCATAGACAAAGTGCCTTCTTTTCATATATAATAACATGCATGGTGACGAGGAAACACTGAACCCTACATCAGGAAACAGCCTAGTAATCTATTGGCAAAGCAAGAATCATACAAGAAGGCAGTGAAGGAGCAGTAATCTATTGGCAAAGCAGTAATCATATTTTAATCATATTCATATATTTTAATCAAGTCCAGCGGGAGGAATCTCATAAAATTATATTAAAGAGTTGTAAAAGACCGGAGACTACATTGAGACTCATTTTGTATATCATAGTTTGAAATGGCCAGGAGGAAATCTGGTGACAAATGTTGAAGAAAATGGCGAAAGAACAGTTTGCTTTGTGCTCACCACGCAGGGAGGAGGCGACGAGGTCGGTTGGTGGTGGTGCTCCGCGACACCTACATTGTACCCATGGGCATTCAGCAATTTTGCATAAGAGAGCATGTCTTAGGCTCAACCACTTGTTCAGGTTTATGAAAAAATTTAACCAATTTAACCAATTTAACCAATTTAAGCATATGAATTGCCACCAGGACATGTTATATATGTACAGTTAACCAATTTTCTTGTCGGTTCGAGAGCTGGTAGCACCACATTGATGTGTTTATGCCAGCTAGAGCAGAACTAGTCGTCCTCACAACAGAACATTTGACTTGGTAAAAGAATCATATTCTTGAGTGAGTGCTGCGTGCAAGCAATCAGACATGGTCCTCTGACTAAAATAAACAGGGCAGCAACAACCAGCCATTGTGCCTAACTGCCTACCCAATTCCCATTTCGGGCTAGCTAATCAAACATAACAATAGAAGTATATGTTGACTGTCTAATTAAGGAGGTATATATTGTGCAAGTATGATAGGTTTTGTCTTTGAAGCTGCCCTATGCCATTTGTTAACTTGAGTAAAAAAAATCTGTTTGCTGCAGAAAGTTGTGGAAACTGATGCAAGCTATGAGGCAAGTGAAGTGACATTACAGCCAAAGCATCTCAAGGCAGTCAGAGTAATATGTTCCACCAAGGAAGATGTTATAATTGACAACATTTTAAAGATCCTTTGTGCCCATGGAGTGCCCTCTGACCGAATCGACATCGAAATTGACATTGAGCATTTCTCTTGTAAGTAACTTGTCCGCTCTTGACGGCTTTATTTATACCTTGAATAGTCGGCATGCACGCAAGATAGTTGGATAAAATCTCAAAACCTAGATCCAAGCTACATATTAGACCATTCTTACATCCTTTGCCCCACCATGCCATTGCTAGGATATACATTATGTTTTTTATTTGTATGAATAACATACATGTTGTGAGTGTACAGCGATGAAATCATCAATAAGTAGGATTAGTGATTCTTAATCATTAATAAGGTAGCACTAGTGATTTTTTTGGAGGACAAGACTATTTCTTATTAACCAGATAAATGAATTGGAAGCTATGAATAAGCAGAACTTCGTATGAAATTGGCCTATCGCCCACATGAATCATGAGGATGCAACAATACAAGCCGTATGGTGCAGGCTTCATGGCGGCAGCATCCATGTGAAACAAACAAATGCCTAACACATACCCAGAAACCCCGCGCATTTCGGTTCCCCGCACAGATTCATTCAGCCATTTCGCTAACCGAGATCACCGAGCAGAGGCGCGCGCGGCCGCCGCACTGGCCGAAACGGCCGCCGGAATCGACCCAATCGACCAGCGGGGGAGACGGAACGAGCAGAGCAGGAAGCGGCCGCTCCGCTCGATCCAAACGTCCAGCGGCCGCAGACGCGAGGCGACGCGGAGGCACAGCGCGCGCACCAGCAAGTAAATAGCCTGCACGGCCGGACAGCGCACGACGGCGATGGGGCGAGGAAGAAAGAGAGACACACCTGGGATGGGATGGATCTGCAGACGGTTGACGGCGCGGCGGCAAGGAGCAAACCCTAGCTAGCCGGGAGCAGAGGAAGCGAGAGGAGGGAGGTGGACGGGCGGCGCTGGTGTCGGGCGGCGCGAGGGCGGCGGGCGACGGTGGTGTCGGGCGGCGCTGGCGACGGTGATGTGGACGGGCGGCGCTGGTGTCGGGCGGCGCCGAGGGCGGCGGGCGACGGTGTTGTCGGGCGGCGCTGGCGACGGTGGGTGGACGGGTGGCGCTGGTGTCGGGCGGCGCCGAGGGCGGCGGGCGACGGTGGTGTCGGGCGGCGCTGGCGACGGTGTGTGGTGGGCGGCGCTGGTGTCGGGCGCGCCGAGGGCGGCGGGCGGCGGCGCCGGGAGAGGAGAGGGAAGGGATCGCAAGCAGGGGCGAGGGAGAGAGGATCGACACGAAGTAGGGGCGGCACAATACTAATGGCGCACCACCCTCGGTGCGCCTTAAGTACATACATGCTAATGGCGCACCTCACCCAAAGCGCCATTAGTATTTTTTACTTCTGCTAGAGCCAACAGGTTATCTACCACCGACCTAATACACATCAAGTCTTCTACTAGCTCGATTGGTCAGCACCTAGTTCTCACACCAGAGGTCCTGGGTTCGATTCTGTGCTCCACGATTTTTTATGCATTTAAAATGCTGTTTGATACTTATTTGTGTTTAAATATGTTCAAACTTGTTTAAATCATAACAGTAATATTTTTTATAAGACAGTAATAATTTTTTAAAAATATCATCAAACAGTAATGCATGCCGGTGGAGCGGGGTAAGGTGCGGGGGGTGCGGGGGTCGGGCGGCGGTTGAGTAGGGGAAGGGTGCGGGGTCGGCGACGGCGGTTGAGTAGGGGAATCGAGGGTGCGGGCGGTCGGCGGCGGCGGCCGGTGGACCGGATCTGGCGAGGTGGGATAGCGATCGAGATGGAGGGGGATCGAGATCGAGTGTCCATGAAATTAAAAAATATTCATGATAGTTCAAAAAGTGCCCATGAAATACAATCGAGAAATGAAGTCTACGATTTAAATACAATCGATCTTAGCTAGCTATCTCTTCACAATCTTCTTGCCCTTCTTTTTCGCAAATGGAGTTCTTCTATGGAACGGACGTCCTTTAGGTAGGGTGGTCCTGCTTCTTCTTGTGGTGTATGCTGCTACTTCATCATCGTCGTGATGTTCGATCCTCGGTCGCCCGTGCTTGTCAAGTCTTGCTCATTGGCTACTCCATCCATTCCGATGATCTTCCTTTGCCTCTCCTCACGACAACACGACCGGGCTTTGGCGGGTCGGTAATGAAGAAGCATTGGTCCACTTGGGAAGCCAGTACCCATGGCTCATTTTTCGCGGTGACGTTTATACCGCGGTCTTGGATTTGGCCGGGTATAACCATGGTGGTGAAATACGGTCTTCTTTTATTACGTTCTTGGCCCATCGACACGGAACATGGGACCTTCTCTCCAACAGTAGCTCAGCTCCCAGATCTCCTCGATCCTTTCGTAGTATCTGTCCTTGTCGTTACGGTGTAGGATTCCATCGTTACCCGGAGTTTCGATAACCATCGCTCTTCATGTCCTTGGCCTCGGTGTAGAATGTGTAGTCGTTGATATAAATGACGCCTCATAGGTCATCAGGTTGTGCTCGCGCCGTGACAAGGCGAATATAAGTTGTTCTTCCGCGGAAGAATCCTCATGTAAAGGGTACGGCGAAGCTTCGCTTGAACCAACGCGTGAAACATGAGTTGTGCTCTTTGAGTATATCTCCGTCCGTCCTCTGCTGGCCTCGGTCATTGTACGCCTTCTTAATAAAGGTTTTGTGCTCTACCACCCAAGGATCGACCACGCCTATGTGTTGTAGCACGACTAGGTTTGCTCTTTCAAAGTCGGCGAGTCGACCCTCGAAGTCGACATGCATTTCGCGGTGACCTCACGGTAACCCCATCCAGCGAGCCTGCCGAGGTGCTCGCTGACGGCAGACCAACGGGTTCTCGATGCCTAGATAATTCGTGCAGTAGGAGATGCACTCTTCATCGAAAGCCCCCGCTATGCTTCCTTCCGACGTGACATGTTGCGAACGTATCCTTTGATGACACCATTCATCCTTTCAAACGGCATCGCTGTGCAGGAACGCCGCCCGAGTTGGATGATATCCTCCACTATATGGACCAGCAGATGCACCATAACGTCAAGAATGCGGGCGGAAGTACATCTCAAGCTCGCATAGTATCACCACGATCTCTTCCTGTAGCCTTCGAGTTGCCTCACGCCAATCGACTTCCAAGAGATGACGTCGAAGAAGTTGCATAGGCCAAATAGCGTTTCACGGACGTGCGTGTCCATGATCCCACGGATTGCAACTGGAAGTATTCTGCGTCATCAAGACGTGCGGTCGTGAGACTTCATCCCGCTGAACTTCGCTTCACTGGGTCTAGGTATCCGCTTATCTTCCCCCAGAATCAGAAGGAAGTTTTACTCCTAGGAGGCAGGTGAAAACTGCTCGATCTCCTCGACTTAGAGTGAAGCACGCGGAGGGTAGTCATTTCCGGTCTTCTTGGCCTTTTGCCTTTGCGACGACTTTTCGTGTCCTGCTTCGCCTCATCATCATCATCATCATCATTAGCGTGAAGATCGTGCCCGATGCCCATTGATTTCAAGTCTGCCCTTGCTTTCGCCCATCTTTGGTCCTCTCCGCATGTTGAGCAGGGTACCAAGCAGACTCTCGCACACGCATTTCGTGATATGCATGACATCAAGGCTGTGAGGCACACGGTGGATCTTCCAAGACGGCAAGTCCCGTAAAACAGACCTCGCTTTCCATACCTTCAGCAGCGGCTCTGGCGCCTTTCGCTTCTTTCTCGGCTCTGGCGCCTTTTGCTTCTTTCCCGGCAGTGGGCAGTCTTTCCAATTTTTCAACAGCTTGTCTATTTCCTCGCCGCTCCTCGTACATCGGGCGTTTTGGGGTTCGGTTTCACCATCGAACAGATCCTTGCGTTTCCTCCACGGGTCATCGTCGCGAAGCCACCTTCGATGTCCCATGAACACGGTTTTCAAGACCCGGATCTCTATCTAGCTGGCGATCGTTGTGTCATCCATGCACCTTACGCATCCGGAAAATCCGTGGATTACCCGCACCGCGAGATATCCGTGAATCGAGATAGTCGTGCACCGTCGTGAGCAGGCGGCTCTCATAGGGAAATATTCTTTCTCTGCGGCGCCCCACGTATTGGCTGGCGTTTTCCACAGCGTGTCAAGCTCCTCTTTCAGCAGCCCCAGATACATGATTGATGTCGTTCCCTGGTTGTTTCGCCCTTCAATTAGCATACTCATGTGAATGTACTTCCTCTTCATGCACAACCAGGGGAAGGTTGTACATCCACACAAACACAGGCCAGGTGCTATGTGTGCTTCTCTGGCTGCCAAACGGATTGACTCCATCGGTGCTCGCGCCAGCACGATGTTCCTTGGATCGTTCCCAAATTCTGAGTCTTGAAGTTCAACGCTACATCGCTCGCATCCTTAGGGTGACTCAGCATCTTGTCTTTTTTATCTATCTCCGGATCATTTGCGTCATCTTCTCGCTTCTTCTCCTCCCTATCCGCGTGCCAACGCAGGAGCTTTGCTACCTTAGGGTCCGCGAAATACCGCTGCAGACGAGGAGTGATCGGAAAGTACCACACCACTTTTCGAGGAGCTTTCTTCCTCTTCTTGTATCGAGTGACGCCAAGACACCGGACATATGGTAGACTCGCGTGCTCGTCCCGATAAATGATGCAATTGTTCATGCACACATGGTATTTCACGGCGGTAAATCGAGAGGACACACGATTTTCTTCGCCTCCTCCAAACTGATCGGGCACTTGTTCCCCTTGGGAAGACGTTAGTGCGAATGACATGTTCTCGTCGAAGCATGTGTCGGTCATTTTGTGTTTTACCTTCATCTCCGAGCCATGAGCGTTACTTTCAAAGCGGGTATCCTCGGCCTGCATCCTTCATACAATGGAGTAACCGTCTAACTCAAGTTGATCCATCTTGGCTTTCTCTCGGCGGCAGCTCTAGCGTTATCCGTCCGCTTGAGAAGCAGCTCTTGAATATGAGGGTCCTGCACCCAGCCCATCGATGGTCCAGCTGTCGTCGCTCCGCCGCATCATCATCTTCATGATCATGCCCGTCGTCTGCTCCGCATCTTCCTCATCATCATGTCCTGCATCTTCTACATGATGATGTGTACAGACATCACCGTCGTGATCATCTCCGGGATTCTTCGTCTTCTCGCCCGCCCGAGCCGTGGTGGTTGTCTTGCTGCCCTTCCTCATTTCTTGCCCGGCCCCATGGACGACTTCAGAGTCATCTTCATCACCTTGCCACCGATAGCCATCCATGAAACCACGCAAGAGCAGGTGGTCCCGCACCTGCCGGAATCCGGGTCCGCAATAAGGCTCTTCAGCTTGCATCTTCGACATGGACATCTTATCTCCGCCTCGTTCTTTTGAAGCATCTCGCCTTCGCGGACCTCAAAAACCTATTCACGATGCCTTCGGTCATCGTGCGGACTATGGTCGCCATGCGGTAGAGCAAAACGATATTTTAGAACCAAACAAAAATTTGGCATGACTTTCCCTAAAAATAGGACCAAAAGAATGCTTAATGCCAAAATTCTCACTAAACGGAAATGACTCAACATTCCGCAAAATATTGGCAACTATCGCATTTCAAATACCGTACACCTCCAAACACAAACACATATGCAACACCACAAACATATGCAACACCACTAACATACATAGATCTAGCTAGGCCATAAAAAGTGCATGTGCACATTGTTGTAGAGAGAACAACATAAATATAGCTTCCCCTTACTTACCTATTAAAACAAGGTAATTTAACCACTTAATTTGAATGAAACTATGGTGGAAATGAGGTGAAAAGAGGAGGCACCCAGACAAGGAGGAGGTGGAGAGAATGAAGTGGGGAGAAAGTGAGTGTGGGTAGGAGAGGCTGTCCAAAATATCTTGTTGCTGCCCACTTACTAATGGAGCACCAGCACTAAATGCGCCATTAGTAATCCAGGTTACTAATGGCGCACCTTCAAGCGGTGCGCCATTAGTAGTTTTGAAAAAAAAAATACTAATGGCGCGATCGATCCATGAGGCGCCATTACTAGTTTAAACTAGTAATGGTGCACGGTTGATCAGTCGCCATTAGTAGTATTGCAAAAAAGGAATAAAAATATAATAAAAAACAACATTAGTGGCGCACTTCGGACGGGTGCGCCATTAGTAGTTACAACTACTAATGGCGCACTTTATCTGGATGCGCCATTAGTATGTTTGGACAGGCGCACTAGTTCAAATTTTTTTTTTTTGATATTAATGGCGCACCCTTTGCCTGGTGCGCCATTAGTAGTTTCAACTCTAATGGCGTATCAGCAGCTGGTGCGCCATTAGTACTAATGGCGCACCAACTGTCTGGTGCGCCATTAGTGTCAATCCCATCTATAGCCCTTTTTCTAGTAGTGCTCCATCCACCTGGGTCACACATACACATGCATATCTCACTCGCACTCGTTAGGCCCATCTAAAACTCTATCTCTCTCCATCGCTCTCTTTCCATCTCACATGCACACACACACACAATCTCATGCCCAGCTAGCCAAGTATGATGGTCTCTCACTCAATTGTAGGCACACGCAGTCCCCGCTATATGTATATGATTAGCTAATCTTAGTCTCCATCACAAACATGTGCATGGTCTATCTTGATTTCTCTCGGGGCATCTTTCTATCGCGCACGCACTCCCTTGATCTCCCACCCATATAGTCCCCTCACGATCTCGAGGGATCTCTATCACAAACACACCCTCTCTCCTCCCCATGCGCCCATGCCATCCATGTGTCCCTCTCGACCTTTTTTCCTTATTGGCTAGACCTCTATTGGACATGTGCTACTGGGTGTCTCTCTCCGCTGCAAACAATCACACGGTAGCTATCTTCGTGTATCTCCTCGCCTCGCTTTTCCATCTCGGAGATGCATGCATGATATGTTCGATAAGAAACGAAAAACACACACTCTCTCTAATTTATCGCTTGTTGTCACTTTCTCTTTCACACACATACTCTTTTGCACACTT
This sequence comes from Aegilops longissima, assembly GCA_021605205.1. Taxonomy (NCBI): domain Eukaryota; kingdom Viridiplantae; phylum Streptophyta; class Magnoliopsida; order Poales; family Poaceae; genus Aegilops; species Aegilops longissima. The sequence continues at coordinate 756,096,555 of CM038682.1, read as the reverse complement.
ACTCATTCTCCTTCACACGACTGGATCTGTCTCGACTAAGGCACTCACCTCCGTCCATAGCACATAGATTTATTGAAAAGTCAAACATCACAAAGTTTGACCATGTACGTGGAGAAAAAGAATTACATCTAGTACGGCAAACATATACCATTAGATTCACCATGAGATGTAGTTTTGTATGATGTATCTTTGGTATTGTAGATATAAATAACATTTGCGTAAACCTGATCAAAGTTTCCAAAGTTTGACTTCTAAAAAATTTACATGCACTGCATTATCGAGCGGATGGAATATCTCTTTCCCCCTCTCAGCTATCTGACGCACCACTCAGCCTTATCGGGGCTCCTCAATCTCTCTCAAACTTTATTGGTCAGTTTGGTTCGTGACCTGACCCTCATGCCTTGATGGTCGGTGTATCGCTGTGTGGACGTGAGATGTAAAATATTTCTGCCTGGCCAGGCTTGTGTGGTGCTGAAGCGTTTGGTTCATGCCTAGGCCAGGCAAAGCATCAACGTCCCATCAATCAATCCATGCATCAATTATTTAATGCTAATATCCATCCATGTTGCTGTTAGCCTCATGGCCGCACGACCAGGCATGGCCAGGCGTTCGAAATTGGTCGCTTGGGCCAGGCTACTTGCAGTGTCTGGAGTTCAGCCAGGCTAATTAAAGTGCAAGGAAACCCAGCCCAGGCGGGCTTTATTTTTCACAGGGTAGCAACCAAACAAGCATGCATGAAATCCAGCCACAACCCCAGGCCACGCAAAAGATGCTCACGACGCAACAAATGGGCCTTATATCTCCCTGGTTCACACATACACATGTCTCTTCAGGCTATACATATAGACCCATCCAACACTCTCCGCCTTGTTCTCTCTCCATGTGACACACACCCCTAAGTACCATAATCCTCACTCCATCATAGGCTTTGTTTGGATCCATGGGTTAGAGTTAGTTTGGGTTAGTTTGGAGTCAACTAACCCAAAAAGATCCAAACAGGAGGGTTAGTTTAGGTTAGATGCATCTAACCGATCCAAAAAAACTAACCCATCCAAGAGGTGCTTATTTGGGTTAGTTCTTCTCGGGACCACTAATAAACACTTTTTTCTCTCGCTCTCCCCGCAGCAGATCCCTTCCCACTTCCTCAAGCTTCTCGCCCTCTCCTCCTCCCTCTCGCACCGCCTGTGAAGGTGCCTCGCCAGATCCGTGCTCCATCTAACCCTGCCATCCAAACACCTCTTTACTTAGAGTTAGTTCAGGGTTAGAATCTAACTCTAACCTCTAACTGAGTTAGAGTATCCAAACAGGGCCATAGGCGCAAGCACTCCCCCTCCTAAGTATGATTATCTCTTACTAGCCATCGTGAACACACGTATTGTCTCCTTCCATCCATACGCTTATCTCGATATCTCTGGGGCATCTTCTATCGCGCACACACCTTGTCACCGATCTCCCACCCATGTAGTCCCATCACGATCTCTAGGGATCTCTATGACAAACATACACTCTCTCCTCCCCATGTCTGCATTTTCTCCGACGCGTCTCTCGACCTCTCTCCCTTGTTTGTCAGACCCCTCTTGGCCACGTGCTAGGGGTATTCCTCTCTCGGTTCCAAATAGCTACACACTATCTCCTCACCTTGCCTCCGTTGTCGAAGATGCATGTGTGATATGTTTGCATAAGACACGACGCTTTTTCTACTTTTATCGTGTGTTGTCCATGTCTCTTTCACACACACACACACACATTTTTCACTCTCCTCTCTTTCTCTCTTGTCGGGGACTCTCACGTCCATAAGCATATGGATGTTTTGAAAAGTCAAACCTCGTAAAAGTTTGACTAGGTATATGTGGAGAAAACATTTACATCTGAACGATCATTAGATTCATCACAACATGTACTTACTTCATACTATCATTTATCTTTGGTATTGCCGATATAAGTAATTTCTTTATAAACTTGGTCAAAGTTTCAAAAGTTTGACTTTAAAAAATGTTGTAACTACATTATCGAAGCGAAGGGAGTAGCTCTTTTCTCTCTCTCTGCTATCTCTCATGGGCCTCCTCTCACTCGAACTCTCTATACCGATGGATTATACGCCACCGTGTCAGCAGATAGCTCAGATATTGTTTAGTTGACCGTCAACCAATCCACATGCTGTGTTGTCACCGTGTTCTGATCTGGTGTGCTGGCCCATGTGGCGATGGGTGAAAATAAGTAAACTAGAGGCCCATCGACACGCGGTAAAGGAAACAAAGTTGAAACCACTGGGTAGCACCCCACACGCTAGTAAATTGAGGGCGATTGAGGACAAACTTCTTATGCTGAAGGACGACTCACAAGACATTCACCACTTGCGGCGGCATGCATGTAAGGACGACTTTCGCACACCCAGCACACAACACACACCAGCACACGTGTACACGGCGCCGCCGCCGGTTGAGATGGACGGCGAGGCAGCCAACAAGTAGAGGCCGCCGAGCCAAAACCGCATCCGCGAGCTGGACTTTATCAGCAGCCTCCCGACGACATGCTGCTCGCCATCATCGGCCTCCTCCCCACCAAATCTGCCGTGCGGACCGCCTCGCTCTCCGGTGATGGCGCCCCTCGGCGCAAGGCCCCTCAACCTAACCGCCGACAGCTGCCTTCGCGACGGGGATTGCAAACGCATGGCCGCAATCTCCAAGATCCTTTCATCGCACCTTGGGCCAGCCAGACGCCTTGACATCCGCATGTTCAGTACCAACTACAAGGTCCAACCCAAGTTCGACGAGTGGTTCTTATCCCCCGCCCTAGATCAGCTTGAGGAGCTCAGCTTTGAAGCTGGACGATGTCGCCTCTCGCCGCCGTCCGTGCTCCACCACGCCAACGCTGCGCCGCCAGCCACAGCTCCTGCTATCTTCCCAGACATGCCACGCCCGCTTCTTCTTCTCCCTCAACTCAAGCAGCTCGACCTCTTTGATGTTGTCATCTCGAAGAAGGCTATGGAGCACCTGCTCAGAGCTGTATCGCGCCGAGTACCTTCGCCTTGAGCAGATCCACGGGTTTATTAGCCTCCACATCGCCTCGACGAATCTCCGATGCATTTATGTGTCTTGCTGGCCCTGCAACAAGACATCAATTGGGAAGAGATCACTCCAGCTATTCCACGTTATGGTCATTGAGAATGCGCCTTTCCTTGAGAGATTGCTTGTATCGGATCTAGAAGGTCCAACAAAAATCAGGGTCATTGACGCGCCGAAATTGACAGCGTTGGTGTACTCGTCTGCCAAATTCTCCGAACTCTTTATTTGATCCGTAATCGTTCAGGTACATCACTCATCTTCTTCTCAGTCTTCTTGAAATTCACATTTTTAAATTTCTTCTTGATGTATTTATGACCGTCTTCCAGAAAATGATTCCCACAAGCTTGACCCAGTCCATGCACACAGTGAAGATCTTAGCACTAAAATCTATCGGCCCCAATCTGGATCAAGTTGTTGGATTCCTTACATGCTTTCCATGCACGGAGAAGCTACTCATCGAGGTGAAACTTCTTTCCTATTAGTAAACGGTAATCACAACGTAGCTCAATTTTTTCGTAATTTTCCCAAATTACGATGACAAGTGTAGTGTTCAAAACTACATCTACGCACTGCACCGAAAGAAATGTTTTTAGTATTTTTTGTCACGTGATCACCTGCATCATTTTTATGCTGTACTACTATAGTAGCCTAGGCTAGTCATAGTGGAAAGTAACTTAGACTACTCTAGTAACTCTATGGTTACCCTAAGGGCAAGTACTACCTCTGTCCTGGTTTACTCTTCCAATTTTGTAGTATCAAAATTTGACCATAGATTTAACTGACAAAATGCATGTCACTAAGAACTATATCGTTGGATTTGTATTTGAACATAATTTTAAATGGTGTAATTTTAGTGACATGCATTGGCATTTTCTTAGGTAAATCTATGGTCAAAATTTTATACTAAATACGAGAGTATTCCTCCGTCCCAAAATTCTTGTCTTACATTTGTTTAGATACGGATGTATCTAACACTAAATGTAACTAGATACATCCCGTATCTAGACAAATTTAAGACAAGAATTTTGGGACGGAGGGAAAATGTAAGGGCTATGTAGGCCAAAACATGTGCCAAATTCACTTGTGATGCATTTGGCATCGATGCCCCTCCATAGCTCACCTGGTGCCCCAATCTGGAGCACCTACTTTGCTCTGGTGCCAAATTAACTCACGCAATGAAAAAACACTGCGTGGGAGAGAGAGAGAGGACTGAGGCAATAAAAAAACACTTGTTTGGGAGAGTGAGAGGCTGGTGTAGTTGGTTTGATTGATTTGTTTATACATGTGGGTCTGTGTGCACAGCAGTGCCAACTCTCTCACATCGCGAGAGCGGTGCCAAAATCTTTTGATTTGGCATCGATGCGTATTATGTGGCATACTTTTGCGAAATATGGCATCGGCCACATAGTGGAAGGCAACAAATGCCCAAGCTCTTCACGTGCTTCTAGTTAAATGAGAGGAAACAGAAACACAGAGAGAGAGAGAGAGAGGGGGAGAGAGAGAGAGTGGAAAAATATCACTAGCCAGCCAACCCTATCGTATGAGCGAATGATATTGGTAGCTCTTGATGACACGGCAATCTTATGCAGCCAGCTGCTCTAATATGTTCTCTTCTTTTGCAGATAAAAAAAGACCCGAAAGTGAAAAATGTGCTGCACTATAACAATCTCATCGAATGCCTTGATCTCCATCTTACAGAAATTGATTTGATCGACTACCGAGGCAACACATCTGAGATTAAATTGGCTGGTTCTTTGTTACGAGGCAAGTGTGCTCAAGGTAAAGAGGTTTGGCGTTCTCTGGCGCAACAATGAATGGCGTGCTGATCATCGCAAGCGTCTAAGCCTAAATGACAAAGTCTCCGCAGAAGCTGAATTTGTTTTTGAAACATCAAGTGGCCAGGGACTTGAAAACTTATTTGCCCATTAGTGACTTGTCAGGGCGGTGGATTTTAGTTTGTACGATAACGCTGCATCCACCTAAAGTAACGAAAGTTCTTACGTGAACTTCCTAGTAATTCCCTCTTCCTAGGTGCAGCATTACTCCTAACATTTGTAATATCAGTTTGAAACTTGTAATATTGCCGTGTCCTATTCCTGCGTTTTCAAAATCCTGCGAATCAAACAGGTCCTGAGTTGGTGATGATGTTGTGCCTCCCATCTTTCACCAAGTAGCCGTCGGATCTAGATGTGACGATACAAACCAAGCTTCTCCATTTTTGCAAAAAGATGCCCGCACTTGTTCCCTATTTACAAACAACTCCTTCTCTCTCACAATCAGCCTTATCTCCTCCCCACCACATCTAGAAGGCCGTGAAAAAATCTGGTGCGATGGCCGCTGCCGGAGCAGTCCACCCCAATCTTGGTGTTCCGTAGAATGCACGGGCATCTACGCACGGGAAATTATGTCGAACAGGGCTAGTTGTAAGCAGGCTAGCTCTACAGCCATGATGATAGTGACTGCAGACGGTGAGGCTGACTATGGTATGCCGAACACGGCGCCTATACTCAAGTGTCATCTCCGGCGCAGGGTCTTGCCACTTCACCGTGAGGAGCAGCACATAATAATTTGACCAACGGGTAGTACCGTGCTAGTACTAGTAGCACCACCGTCTGGATTTAGGAGTACTACCACGTCCATCTGGATTTTAGTATTTGACTATCAATATCTAGTAATGCATGTCACAAAAAATGTACTACTCCTTCTGTAAATAAATACATGGTGTTTTATTCCTATCGGCGAGAGAACTTAATGTTTTCTTGCTAACTAGAGTCTTAATAGGATTATATGCAATGAACTAAACACTGCATGTCATGTTTGGTAGTCTCAAGTTATTGAAAGCATGCACGGCCCACATCTCTCATTGGTTGATATGTCACGAAATAAGAATCAAGGAGGGAGTTAATGCACCATGCCTAAGTGTTTTGGGATTATTTGGTTTTCGTAATGTGACTTACACAACATTTTTGTTTACATGCATTAACATTTTATTAGTTAAATCAAAGGTCAAAACTTGGCGCAAAATGCAAAAGGGACCAATAAACCAGTAAACATCAAACTTCTCTCGTTTGGCCCCATCTAGAGGTCCGGTGAGATGACTATACTGCACCGGCACGGAGGGGGGCGCAACTTCATTGACTTACGACAACTGCCTTTGGGTGAATGACACGTGGGCCCAGGGGGTGGCTGGCCCACCTATCATACAGCCAAAGGCAGGTGCAGTAGAGGGCCGAGGAGTAGTACGAAATCCTACACACCTACGCATGCTGACCAAGGGCAAGAGTGATCACTCGAATCGCAAGATCAGTTGACTAGTAGAAGCTAAGCTATACCCATGGAGGCGATGAGCGCGAGCATCAGCCGGCTGTGCCAGATGGTCCACGACACCAGCCTGCGGCCCGGCAACAAGGAACGTCTCCATGTAGTATTGCTTGAGTCCGGCAGGGCGAGGAGCCGCTTGGACGACAACTTCGTCTCCTTGTTCGACGAGGTCCTCATCGGTTTCCTCGACAAGTTCACCGTCGTCAAGAAGCTCGCGGACGACTTTGACGTAAGCCTTCAGCCGATGCGCCCAGGCTCTGTGATGCCCGCCACCCTCAATGGCCACTATGGTGACAACCTCTTTGACGCACTGGTGGCCTCGCGACGCCCGCCGCTACCGAGAATGTCCACCTTGAGGTCGCGGCTGCCAAGCAGCGCTACCGGGCGCAGCAAGACACCATGGACATAATCACCCACGCTCACGCGCATGCAAGAGAAGGACGATAGGACGCTGGCCTCCTTGGACCGCAGGGCAACCTTGGACGACTGCTCGTAAGCACGCTGAGCTCGCCGCCAACGCCGCTGCTCCTCACACGCCGGTTGGTGACCGCGCACTAGGGCGTGAGGATGTCGTTGATGGATCCCTATGTATTTTTATCTTCCACAAATCCATGTAGTAGTATATGATACTACAGTAATTATCTTACCTTTCGTGATCAACTTCATAATTTTGTACGCACTCGTGCATGAACGGCGCCAAAACCAAACTTCTCATTACTCTAGGCAAAATCGTTATTTTCTATCTATCGATTGCGCCATGGAGCAGAACCAAATCTTACAAGTTACGAGTTCAAAAGGAAAAGCCTGCCATGTTCGCGTCGCACCCCACACGGTTGGTCCGCACGCGCTCTTGCCGGAATGCGTGCGGTGTTGCATTTTCACTTACAAGTGGGACCGTAGTTGAGCAAACCGACTATCGGCAAACCCCCACCCCGCCCACCATGCGATGGCTGAGAAAACAGCAGGGAGAAGAGATGGCTGTAGCACGGACTCCAAGAAAATTGGTGTCAGATGGGACTCGTGTGGGTGGCGTGTGCGGTAGTGCTAGACGTGAATGCTAGTTATGGCCCATGCCACCCCACTATATCGAGCCTATATCGAGGTACAGTACGTAGAACAAATTTCCTGCAGTCCGTGCTCAGCACTCCTCTATCTCTCTTCTCAGCCAGCCAGCGGACGCGCGGAGCCCATCGTCTGTTTGCTCACATGCGGTCCCACATGTCAGTGAAAACGCAAGCGGACCCACTGAACCTGCACATCTTTCACCTCGACGTGCTGGTGATGAAAAACAAATCCAAGAAAGATCTTCGGTGGCCGCTTTTGGAGTTACTCAAGAGTAGTAAGATTCTATTTACAGTTTAACCCAAGATGCACATCTCGTGGCTTCAACTTATCAACTACCACTCTATTTTCTTTCATGACACGGCCAAATAGACATGTCGGCAAAAGGAGGAAGAACCCGACCAAATCTTCGGTTGTGCTCTCGGATTAGACTAGTTGTGCTAACTTAAATTTTTTATTGTGTACTCCCTCCGTTCCAAAATACTTGACTTCCATTTGTCAAAAAATGGATGTGCCTATATACTAAAACATGTCTAGATACATATATATTTTGACAAATAGAAGGCATGTATTGTGCAACGGAGGGAGTAGAATGGATGCACGTTTTTGTATTGGGAAGAAGAGTACATCCATATATTGATAGAGCACAATTTAGTAGATGTTCTATCACTTTTAGCTAGCACAGAGGCTATAGATGATATTAGTGCACTTGTTGATACTCCTACTTGGTATGCATGTTGCTGCTTAGACGCAGAGAAAAACGGACCGTAGGTAGTACTAGAATAGAGGCTAGACATGAGACTAGATGCGAGGAAGCAACGTCTACTTCTTTACACTCGAAGAAGAAAGAAGCACGCAAGATAGAGCCTCCGCAGATCAACAATGAATGCATCGAGAAGGCACTAATCCAACTTACAAGAGTAGTAAAATGTATTCTTGTGGTTCTTGTTTTCTTTGGTCTTGCTTTTCTAGTCAAAATCATCGTTGGACTTCGTGCAAAACGGAGGTCCGTTTGGGGTCGTGCGTTGCAGTTGGCCTTACAAGTGGGACCGTAGTTAAGTAAACCGACTATCGTCAAACCCCCACCTCGCCCGCCGCGCGATGGCTGAGTTAGAGAAACGATGAGGTTGAAGAGATTTCTCTAGCACGGACTCCAAGAAATATGATGTCAGATGGAAGTCGTGCTGGTGGCGTGTGCCGTACTCCTGGACGTGAATGCTTGTTCTGGCCCATGCCACCCTACTACTCCTACTAGTTAGTACTATATAGTACTACTAGTATCGAGGATTCGAGGTGCTGGTTACGTAGTATAGTATGGCTATAGTAAAAACACCCGCACGACGCGCAAAGCATGTGAAGCTAGTACAAATAGTGTACTATTATTGTTGATTGGCCCCATCCGATAACCTGTTGCAATGAACGCATAATTATGTATTCGAAAATATTTTTTTGCCTCGTCGCACCACTCACTCACAGAAGCAACTCAAAGCCATTCATAAATTTAGTAAGTTTATCACAAGCATATCATTTTATTACATACAACAGGTCATCAACCCACATCGACAACGAGGATACATTATAAATACTAAAGTTTTCACCACACAACAAATAACAAGCAATGAAATGAATTTCAACTCAACCATTCCTCGGCGTTGAAACGCTTGCTTTGAACCACAAGTGATTCTCTGGGACGGCCATCCATTGTCGATCCGAGACCAATGCAGATCGATCATCCAGGCTGAAGCGGCCTACTATATCGATACCATTGTGGTAGGGAACCACCCAAATGTCCGAGGTATAGACACAATTGCTTCTCATAAATGGTAGTAACGTTGTGTCAACAGCAGTTGATCGCTTTTCACCATCATTGGATAGTTTTGTCCAAGCAAGAGCGAAGTTTTTCCAAGACTATCAATTCTGTACCAGTGGAGAAGGAGTTGGCGCTATCACACTAGTATCCATCCCGAATACCATGCACGGGTGTTGGAATAGGTCCGGAGAGTGCGACCATGGGAGACTACACCGCTTCCTTAGCGTAAACATCATTAGTGGGCTGTATACACACGAGAAGAGGTGATCCATCGAATTAGTTGCCAGCGCCAAATAGTATATGGGCGCTGCTCGCCCTCATGCTCGTGATCATCACCATCATCATCTCCCCTTGGTTATAAAAATCTTCAAGTATAGGTGGTGGAATGTTCATAGGACCTTGGAAACACAAGAAGAAGGTTAATTAGTAAGGCTGGCCATAGTGGGGTAACATAAGTAGTATCATGCACTTGGGACTCGCAAACATGCTTATGTGGCAGGCAATTAAGGAAGAGAGAGATGGTTATAATAACATAGGTAGATACCGTAACATAATAAATGTGATGCTACTATGTGTCATGCATGGCAATAAATGAGACCACCTATCTTATATTTACTAATTGAAGGCACCAAACGAGACACCATGTTAATCCTTGAATTAAGAAATTACAGCCATTAGATTAATATATGATGTTTCTGTAGCCCTTGGATTAAAGCTGAAACGTGCTCTCCTATCCCATCATACAAAAGTCAAACGTTCTTTCCTATCCCATGGTACACAAGTCGTCCTGCCCTTGGTCTCTTAGGATTTTTACAGGGTTAGTCTCTCTTCGTTTCCCTCAACGGCAACAAAATCTGAGGTTAAAAAAACTGACCGTCACATCTGCAGTAAATCTGAGTGTCATCTCCTAGATTTGACCTACACCAAGAATCCGCCCCTTCGTTTCTCTTTGTTTCGCCCGAAAGAAAATCTGAGCTTGTGATACTAATCTAAGATACTATGCACTATAGAGGTAGTAACATAAACTGGTAACATATGCATGTTACTAGTCTAAGTTACTCCCCACTATGACCAGCCTTGCTAACCCGCATGCATGTGGATGAAACAATTATAATTACGGTGGAATACAAACGTATCGAAACAATGAGGATGCCATGCAAAAACAGGCTAATGTAGTGGTGGCAGCAAACACAAGGCCCTCGTATTGAATTGCATCACAGTACTCATCCGTGTACATAAACTGATTTTTGAGCAATATCCATCCAGTCAAACCACTGACGACGGCAACATGCTTGTCGAAGATAGCAACAAATTCATAGTTGTTGTAATTCCAAGAGCGGTTGGGGACTCGAGAAATTGCAATCTTCCATAGAAGACAGTCACCATGATTGTATTTGAACTCGCAGTTGGACCCAATGTAAACAACCCAATCTCCATTTGCGCCTGCCCAAGCCTTGGCCTCAAGCGGTGGCATCTTAACATCATACGTATCATTTAAGTGGCATCAACTTGCACAGGGCGAGGCCTCCGTCGTGACGGCGCCAGTCATCAGGGTCACGGCGAAGAAGATAGGGGAGATCAAACCTCTCCTTGACTCTTGGGTTCCTTGTAATGATGTTATTAGTTGAGTCGAGAATGGGCTTGAACGAACCTGCCATGCTAGCCGAGGTGATGATGTCGCAGCGATCAATGAGTTCCTCCACCACGTCATCTTTCAGATCCGGGCAAGAATAATGGGGTCGTTTCCTTCCTGTTCCCTCCATGGAGAAGACGATCGAACAATGGCAGAAGAAAGGGTGAAGGGCTGAAGGAAAATGGAGGAGGGAGAGGAAGAGCATGCGACAGCAGTTCCAAATCGAGAGGGAAAGGCGAAGAGTCGGTGGGACGGTTGCCGCTTGCCACGGTTCACGTTAAGGGCGCCCCGCCTACACGCCGGTTCGTAAATACTCCTACTACTTGCTGTCGCCTCACCGATATGCGAACAGGACCACATGTCAACGAGACATGGTGTGTAATTTCTCAAAATGCGATCTGGCCGCTGGCCCGAGGTGCCACATTAGTTATCGGCCTTTATTTTTTAATGGCTCGCGCTCAGTTTTGAAGCACGACTAACCGACATCTGACGCAGAGAAAATATAAACTACTCTACCACTACTCCACCTCCAAAGACTAGTAGTATAAAGAAGATATATAGGCCGGAGCTTCAGCGCTTTCTTGCCAAGGGCTGCCCACTTGCTTCTCACACTACCACCCTCTCTCCAGATCTAAAAAGATGGCCCTCTCTCCTCCTCACCGGTGGTCACAGATCCGCTGGGGAAGAAAAGGACGCAGCGCTGACGACTTTTCATCATCGAGCGAGGTCACACATCGACGACAAGGCCGTCCTCTCAGACCTATACCAGGCTGGATCGCTGTCAGAGTGTGTGTGGAGGACGACGACCACGAGCGAAGCCACTTCCCGCCGACCTCGGTATGCTACCACTTTTCAACCATACCCTTGTTCTATTGCCCCATCTAGCACGCCGCTGCATGTGGATCTTTTTCCACTCCACCATCTTCCCAATTTGCTATCCTCTGCTCTGCTGGCCACGCATTTAAAACCATAATTTGCACTATTAAAGGAAACCCTACTTCATGCAGACTAATGCATGTCCTGGGTTGAATAAGGTAAGGAAGGAGACTGTACTGTCCAAGAGAGTAGGCATCGAACCCGCATCTAGGTTGAAAAGGGGAAAATCAGTAGCTAAGGAACGAGTCTCGTGTCTCTTGGTTGAAGAAGGGTAGAAAGGCATGACAACGCAATAGAGAATGACCAGGTCGATCGGTTTGTTGTCCTCACATAGGAAAAAGGTGGCTAAAGAGAATGAAAATGGGACATAATCCACATATGCTGCCACGATATTTGTTGCTCTGGGCAACCATACTCCCCCTCACCACTCTCTCTGTGGAGGTACATCGTAATGGTGCGCCCACTGTCCGAATGGGCCTCCCATGCTCTTATTGCCACTTTTTTGCTATTAGTATAACGCTAGCAGTCAAGTCAAGCAATGCTACTGCTAAAGTGATGCCACATTTAACTAGTGTCGCCTCGGCCTAATGCCACAGATAATTTAAGCAAGTGCCATTTAATGTCACCGATCATTTCAGGTTAGTCGTTGATTGTGGATGTATTAAAGATTTTTCAGCTAAGGCATTCTAATGCTGTTGCACAGCCAAGATATCAACGATGAAACTTGTCACTACCTTCAGATTTTTGCATCATAATGCTTATAGATTACATACCTCACTTTCATGAGATAAGTTAATTTTTTTGTACAATGTCACCAAAATGCCAAGGCGCTGATGTCATTTTATTTTGGTTAAACTGCACAAACAATTATGAAGACAAGAGGAAAGGTCAAGAGTGGGCACCTCCTCCTCCGGCTGTTCTCTTGATTATCAAGAGGAAAGATCAAGTTTTTATGTTTGATCGATTATCAAGATTGGGATAGCAATTTTTAAGGTCCCCCCGAGTTCGAAATGATATTTACCTTGGAGGTACATGGTTTGCAATTTTTTTATACTGTCTTTAGTTAATAATGCTAGTTACCTTCAGACTTTTGTATTGGGTTTAATGCTCATGCACAGCTAGTCACTAGTAGAAAAGGGGCCTATTGACCCGGTTGGTGAAGGCCTTTAGTACCGGTTCATGAACCGACTAAAGGGTCAGTATTAATAATACCTGGTTTTTAGTCCCGGTTCAATCTGTAACCGGGACTGATGGGCTCCACGTGGCCTCGTGAGCTGAGCCCGAGCAGAGGAGTTTGGTCCGGTTGGTGGCACCAACCGGGACCAATAGGCATCCACGCGTCAGCATTTCTCGTGGCTGAGGTTTTTGTTTTTTTGAAAGGGGGTGGTTTGGGGGTTTTGGGGGTTAATTTAGGTGTTTCATATATTGTGCTATAGCTAGCTAATTAATAGAGAAAAGTGTCTCTCTTTTGTCCGTGCTTGGTCGACGCCACGTACTATACATACGTATAGAGAGGACTAGCTAGACACGCTTAGCTAGCTAGTAATTAAGCAAACAGAAGATCGCCATGAACATATATGCATACAGAGAGAAGTGATATCGACCACCTCCTTCTCCGAGAGATTGGTCGAACAACAAGTTCTCATATATCTATCCGACACTACCGGCTACATATATACAATAATTATCTTTACAAATATATAATCTCCTAACATACGGACGCTGTGGTCCACATAGTATTCTCCGCCTTCAGCGATCACGTGGTCAAGAAAGAATGCCGCCAATTCCTCTTGAATTGCTCGCATGCGATCTGGTGCTAGGAGTTCATCCCGCTCAAACATCTAATTTTAAGAAAGGGGTCAATACATACATATATATATATATATATATATATATATATATATATATATATATATATATATATATATATATATATATATATATATATATATATATATATAGGACAAATGTTTCCTACAAGCAGTGGTAGTTACCACCACTGCTTTTGTATGTTGTATGTAGTATCTGTCTAAACCGAGAGTATGTACGTGTAGTATGTAGTATATAATAATGATTAGGTAGTATATATACTAATTTTTAGGTAGTATGTGCCATTTTTTGAGTATGCTCTTTTTACGCATAAATATGTACGTATTTCACAAATATAAAAAATACTGTGAGCTCATATGCAATTTTTTCATGTAACTTGCTTTGGAATATCTTAGATATATTATAGGAACATATTTAGAATAATAAAATAGTATATATAGTACCACATGGTAGTATATGAGACATGTGGGGTAACTACACGGGTGGTAGGATAGATTTTCCTATATATATATATATATATATATATATATATATATATATATATATATATATATATATATATATATATATATATATATATATATATATATATATATATATATATATATATGAATCAATGAAACTCAATACAAATGATGGTAATAAAATAAAATTGTGAATATTTTTATTTACGCACTTCATATTGTTTGTCGGAGTAGCCCCTCTCACAGGTCGTGTGGCGGATGGACTCGCAAACGTAGTAGCCACAGAAATCATTCCCTTGTTCCTGCCACAACCACTTTACAAGAAATAGAGGTCAATCAAACTGATAATTAGCAAGCATGCTAAATTGTATTGATGAAACTAGCGCTTGAATCACTAGGAGATGCGTGGAATATGCTACTATATAGTACTTACTGGTGTCTAAATTGCAGCTTCTAGTTAGTCCCGAGCTTTTTGGTGAATTTTCTCCAAGCCCTGCCATACAAAGAAAACAATTACTTGATATCAGAAATGAACAAAGTTGTTGATATGGTGGATAATGATCGATTTAACTTACTTCTCGAGCATTTCAGTCATGTCCGTGATACTCCTTGGGATCTTTTCGCTTGGAGTCTAAGACAGTTACTACTCCTTCTCAAGCTTAATTCTAGGAGAATATAGTGGTAGCTGCACACATGCATAACTCATCAATATTACATTACTATAACCTGACTAATAAGGAAACCGAATATGCCACAAGACAGTAACACTCACTTGAAGTTGTAAGGAAAGAGTATTATATCTTTGTGTTCATTCATTACCAACGATTGTAGCAAGTTGGCCTCGGTATCTTCGCACGAAATTTAACCTCAGTTGCATCTATGAGATATGTGTTAATGAACCCAATATCACCCACTTGTCTTTTCTTCAATTCGCCATCTTCAATCTGCATAATATAGTGAGGATAATTATAAATACATGCAATGAAAGGGCTGAGTTATATAGAGAGACTTAATGACAGAAGTAGTACTACTTACGACAGTAGCAGGTGACCGTTGTTTTATCGAGGGCCAATTGATTGAAAAACTGATAGAACTCCTCAAATGGAATAGGCAACAGTTCAATTCCAAGGAGGTCATGCTCCTTTTAACTCTCACATACAAAGTACTCCTCCCTCGGACTCTTTGCAGGTTTTCATGTACCAATCATGCAATCTTCGTGATCATCGCTGATAGAGAACTTTCATCTTGACGAGAGGCTTCCTGCATCAGATCTTTGTATCTGCACCTCCAAGAAATCATAATGTACATCGTCGGGCAGGTAATCTGCAGGATTGCCATAACCGGGCACCATCCTCGGATCGACGATGTCGCTAGCAGTGCACCTTGAGCGGGGCACGATTGTTGCTTGTTCGCCGAACTGGGCAATTTGTTTCAGCTCGTCGCTCTTTCATCCTTTGATCACCGACAGATTTCCCGACCTCTCCGCTTCGCAAATGCCTTCCAATAATGCGCCATAGTTGCCTTTCGCGAGACTTGGGTGGTTTTGTCAGCAGCCAGAGTGCGCTTCGCTTTCACCGGATCTACCTTTCCTCCGGAGGTGGATGTCTCTTTGCTTTCAACCCTTGAAACCAGTCATCCACTTCGTCGCGCGATCTTCGCTTTCCTCCTCGCTCCTCAGACGGTAACTTCTCCGAGTCTTCAGAGAAGGAACGAATCAGATTCCTCCCGCCTTTGGCTGTACTGCTAGACGCCGCAGAGCATACGGAGCGGATGTCTTTCCTTGCTTACGAGGCGGAGGAGAAGGACTACGACGCGCCGGAGCAGCCGGAGCGGCGGCGGGTCTCTTCCGCCTTGCCGACGAGGCGGAGAAGGAGGAGGCTGGCTGCTCGGGCGCTGGGTGCAAAGCGGAGAAGGAGGCGGAGTGCCGCCACGCGCCGGAGAAGGAGCCGGCCGAGTGCCCTTATCGCCACTCACCGGAGGAGGAGGCGGTGGAGGAGGCGAGGCCCCGACTCACGGGAGGAGGAGGAGGAGGCGGAGGCGCCCAGTTCGAAGGTTGATGAGATCCTTCCGCCATAGGCATGGAGTCTTCAGAGCGTAACCCAGCCGATACTCCCCTTCACCGGTAGGGTGGTCAAGCCGAGGTCCTCAAATCCTCCGTTATTTCATCAACCATCACCTTAGCATATCCTTCTCGAATCGGCCGCAGTGAAAAGTTGAGTCGGGTTTAGTAGGATAAACAGAGCCAACAGCCGCCTTGACCTTCAAATTGCTCCATTGCGCCATAAGGTGGCAATTTTCAGCATCCGTGATAGCATCCACGGATAGCTGGCAGGAGCCGCCAAGGCATGTTGCTCGCTGAAGCAGCTCGGTGGAAGCCACGCTGCTTCTCCGCTGAGATGGCGGGTAGCTTCGGGAAGCTTCGCAGGTCGCTTGCTGCGATCTGCAACTTCTTGTTCCTCTTCTCGCTCCTCTAGCCCCATTATTCTTTCGTGCAGGCTCGTGATTAGGCTCGCTCCGTTTCTTCCTCCTCTCATGGGTTTGTAACCCTCGCGTCCGAAATCCAGCCTTCCACGAAACGGAGCTCGGGCGTGCCTCGTCCGCCTGTGGTGCTCAGATTCCCGAGGGCCATTGTGAGCTCGCCCTTCCCCCGTCTCGAACGAACTTCCTTGTGCGCTAAGCTTCGATATATTGCTGAAGCTTCTTGACTGGTATGTCCAATTGTTCGTCCGCCCAAATGCACTTCCTCGTTATAGGGTCAAGGATCCGCCGCCCTCAAGAACCAAGTCCGCAACGGTCTGCCAGTTCATTGTCTCGGTTCGATCCCTTTATCATGCAGATCATTCTCAGCCTTGGCCCACTTAGGCCGGGCTACGAGGTAGCCACGACCCTGCGCGATGGTGAAGCTTCTTCTTCGCAGCATTTCTCTTGTTTGTCGCCGACATCTTTTACTCTTTTCCGATGTCTTGTAGGCCACAAATGCGGCCACCATCTCCGATCTTCTCATATTTGCCCTTGAATTCTGGTGTCTAGTTTTTTCGACATAATGATTGAGTTCTTTCTTCCAATTCCTGAATAGTTCTGCCATCTTCTTAAGAGCAAAAGACTTGATTAATGGCTCTATTACTGGCTTCTCCGGATCATCCTCTAGCGGTAGGGTAAAATTTGACTTCAGCTCAGTCCAAAGATCATTTTTCTGCATATCATTGACACAAGACACCTCGTGGTCTTCGCTCTTAGGCTTATACCATTGGTGGATGCTGATTGGGATCTTGTCCCAACCGAACCCCGCGACCGAGCAACAAATGCCTTCTTTGTCCGTAGGGTTCAATCGGTTGGCCGTCAGCGCGATTTGTATGATCTCAAACTTTTCATCCGAGCTCAACTTTTCTTCGGCCTCATCTCTTTACCGGTTGTGCTCGATCCGGAGGGCTAAAAAAGAACAAAGACGAGAGTTAATTAATATGTGTACATACCAAAACAAAGACGAGAGCTAGTCAGCACAGGCTTAACTAATATATATACCTGGCCGACTCGGTTTGGTGATCACCGGAGCCGCCCTCACGGTCTACTTCTTCACCTCTCCTTCTTGCACCGCATTGGGTCATCGGAGCCATGTAAATCATAGCCAGCTGCTTCTTCACCCTCTCCTTCCAGACCATCGTTGTTGTTGAGAAACATCAACAAGCGCATTTACATCACTTTTGTGCGATTATGTCCTCAACAACGCTTCTTGTGCTTCGTCCTGGGGTGTCCATAGTTTCTACAAATATTTACAACATGGCAATTATTATTCAAACATGATGATATGGATATATTAGTGGCAAACGAGAACTAGCTAGCTAATCACAATAAGGAATCATATTAGTGGCCTCGACGCTGCTTCTCTAGGGTTTGGGGTGGCCTCGACAACGCTTCAAGGGTTAGGGGTGGCCTCGAGAATGCTTCAAGCTAGGAGGGTAATATCGACCCCCACATGTTGAAGCTATCGGAGGGGGGTCGCTGAACACTACATCTATGTCCCACAAGTGACGTGGGCATCGACGCCCATGTAGGGTAGAGGGTCGTGATCGCCGAGCGGTCGAGGTCAAGGGGTCGAGGATCGCCGAGGGTCGGGAGGTTGCAGTTAGTGTCAAAGGATTCAATAAAACCATGTCTTCATCATTAGGCTAGTAACAGTGATGATGGTAAGTTTCCAAAGTTATTTTGAATGGAGTCTGATAGGATAATTCGCTTTTTGGTACAAAGTTCAGCAAGAACCTTCCAATATCGTTATTTGAAAGGCCTTTGCTGAGATTCGTATAAATAGGCAAATTATCCTATCCCGACTCCATTCCGAATAACTTGGAGGACTTCGCACCATCATGCCATGGTTTACTTCCTGCTAATGATGAAACCATGGATTTCTTCAATACTTTGACACTATAGGAACCCTTGACCCTGAAACATTCGACCCTTTGACCCCTTTAATCGACCTCGACCCTCGGCATCCTCGACACCTCAAGTATATCGACAACGACGCAACATACATATACATGGGAAAATAATGTTATCGTGGAGGGGTATCGTACCCTCCCCTCGTGTCAAAGTTTCTTCTTTCTCCTCTATTCCTTTCTTTCTTCTTCTCCTCTTATTTTTCTTCTTATCCTCGAGAAAGGAAAATAAGAAAAGGAAGAAAAAAGAAGGAAGAAGGAAGAAGGAAGAAGAAGAAGAAGAAGAGAAGAAGAAAAATAGAATTTTTTTCTATTTTTCTTCTTTCCTCTATTCCTTTCTTCTTCTCCTCTTCTTTTCTTCTTTTTTCTTTTTTTATTTATTTCTCCTCTTCTTCCTCTCCCCTCTTCTTCTCCTTTCTTCCTCTTCTTATTTCCTTTTCCTCTCATTCTTTTTCTTCTTCTTCCTTCTTAAAAATACATGAAGTAGTATTGCCTAATTCATTGTTCATATGAATATACAAACATTTGCATATTTACAATAATTAATATCACCAAAAAAATCTATGAACAGAAAAAATCCTAATTTTTCTAAAAACTATCTTTTGCACTGTTCACATACACATATACATTATAGCCACATACATATACATCACATATGAACTAAAAAATTAAAACATAAAAACAGAGCATAAAAATAAAAAAGAGCTTAAACATTATATATATATATATATATATGAAAAAATTAAAGAAATAAAAAAGAGCCAAGGCGGCGGCTCACACAAGGGCAGGGAAGGAGGGCGCCACATGGGCGGACGGGCAGGGCAGGCGACGGCGACGAGGAGATGGCGGGCGATGGCGAGCCCAGAGTGGGGAGCTTCGAGGCACGCGGGCGGGCGAGGGCGCCTGCACGGGGCGGAATGGGCAGGGCAGGGCGACGCAGCACGGGCAGGGCACGGGCGACGGCGAACGGCGAGTATGGGGCAGGGCGCTGGGCGACGGGCGACGGCGAAGCACGGGCAGCCCTGGCGGCATCGCTGGGCGAGCTCGCAGAGCTCGGCGGCGCTGTCGGGCGGGAACCGCGATGAAATCTGAAAAACGCCAAGTCTTTGCTTATATAGAAAGTTTTAGTCCCGGTTCGTGCTAATGCACCTCGACTAATGCCTTTAGTCCCGTTGGTGCCACCAACCGACCAAAAGCCAATTTTCAGCAGCCCAAAGGGCGGAAGCGGCGGTTTGGTCTCGGTTAGGAGCAGGCCAACCGACTAAAGGGGGCATTAGTCCCGTTGGTGCCATGAACCGACTACTGCACCTTTTAGTCCCGGCTGGTGCCACCAATCGGGACCAAAGGCCTTGTGCTGCCTCACGCCAAATGTTTAGTCCCACCTCGCTAGTTGAGAGGGAGCCGCACTGCTTATAAGGTGCGTGCGCCATCCTCTCGAGCTCCTCTCAAGCAGGCTGGCCTAAACGTGCAATATAAAACAGGTTTCACTGGGCCTCCCAAGGGCCTGAATCCCAGCCCATGGTAGAGTTTCTAGTCGTATTCAGCCGTGGGGGCCAAAGAGGTGGCACTTTTTTGTTTTTTTGTTTATTTGTTGCTTTATTTAGTTTATTTTTGTTTTGGCTTATTTTTTTTTTGCTTTTTTTGCTTTATTTTTTAATTCTTTTTTGCTTTTAGTTTTAGAAAAATTATGAACTTTTCGTTAGTGCCATTAGTTTTCAAATTTGAAAACACTTTTTTTTTCTTTATTGCTTTATTTATTTTATTTTGTTTCTACTTACAACAAAATACTTATTGTTGCTATTTTTTATTTTTTTCCATTTTTGTTTTGATTTCTGCATTATTTATTTTCTTTTGGTTTTTTGCTTTATTTTTAATTCTTTTTGCTTTTAGTTTTAGAAAAAATATAAACTTTCTGTTAGTGCCATTAGTTTTCAAATTTGAAAACACTTTTTTTGTTTTATTTGTTGCTTTATTTATTTTATTTTGTTTCTACTTACAACAAAATACTTATTGTTGCTATTTTTATTTTTTTTTTCCAGTTTTTTGTTTTGTTTTCTGCATTATTTATTTTCTTTTGGTTTTTGCTCTATTTTTTAATTCTTTTTGCTTTTAGGTTAGCAAAATTATAAACTTTCTGTTAGTGCCATTAGTTTTCAAATGGATAATCGGTTGGCGAGGTTTTCAATTTCATAGTTTTCAAATGAACTCCAAAAAGTTGGCATAGCATGTGCATGTACAAATGGACAATGGTATCATACTGCCTCATACAAAGTTGGCATGGTATCATCATAATAGTTATGGAGAAAGTCTTCACTTTTTCTTCGCTTGTGTCATTTGCTTATTGCGCCAGAACCATGGATAATCTTCATCGCTTATCAGTGATGCTTGGGTCAGCCTTGACTTTGAAGGAGGAATTTCATGAAACTTTTCATACTCTTCTATATGTCTATCTTGCCTCCACTCCTGTGATGTCCCTTTTCCCGAAAGAACTATGTGGCGCTTTGGCTCATCGTATGATGTATTCGCTTCCTTATCTTTTCTTTTCCTCGGTCTGGTAGACATGTCCTTCACATAGATAACCTGTGCCACATCATTGGCTAGGACGAACGGTTCGTCAAGTGTACCCAAGATTTTTCAGATCCATGTTGTCATTCCGCATCGTGGGTCTACCTGCTCCCGCCTCCCGACAGATTGACCCACTTGCACTTAAACAAAGGGACCTTAAAATCAACTCCGTAGTCAAGTTCCCATATGTCTACTATGTAACCATAATATGTGTCCTTTCCCCTCGGTTGCTGCATCAAAGCGGACACCGCTGTTTTGTTGGTGCTCTTTTGATCTTGGTCAATCGTAAAATGTATTCCCATTTATCTCAGATCCTTTCCAAATCATTACAGTCAAGATGGTCCCTCGACAACAAGTACAGCTCATCACAAACAGTGCTGTCACCTCCGAGACGTGTTTCCAACCAACTGCTGAAAGTCCCGATGTGTTCACATAATCCAGCCGCCGACCGCCTCCGGGTGTTTGGAGCGCAGACTGTCTTGTGTTCATCGACATACGGGTCACCAAGGTAGAGTTCTCAGAACTGTGTAGTGTGCTTGAGACCAAGAATATCCGCCCCTGCATATTATTGAGTCCTTCCAAGCGTGTTTTTCCAGTCAGTCTCCCCTCATACCGCTGATTTAGGGAGACCTATCTTCTTAAGGCCAGGAATGAAGTCAACACAAAACCCGATGACATCCTCTGCTTGATGGCCCATGGAGATGCTTCCTTCTGGCCTAGCGCGTTATGAACATATTTCTTTAGGACTCCCATGAACCTCTCAAAGGGGTACATATTGTGTAGAAACACGGGCCCCGTAATGACAATCTCGCCGACTAGATGAACTAGGACGCAAGGCCATGATATTGAAGAAGGATGGTGGGAACACCAGCTCGAAATCGACAAGACATTGCGCCACATCACTCCTTAGCGCTGGTACGATCTGGATCGATCACCTTCTCGAGATATTGCATTGAGGAATGCACATAGCTTCACAATGGCTAATCGGACGCTTTTCCGTAGAAGCCCTCAATGCAACCGGAAGCAGCTTGCGCTATAATCACGTGGCAGTCATGAGACTTTAGGTTCTGGAACTTTTTCTCTCGCATATTTATTATTCCCTTTATATTCGATTTATAGCCAGTCGACCTTCATATCGAGCAGGCATTGAAAGAATATTTCTTTCTCTTCTTCGAAGAGCGTAGCTGGCAGGACCTTCATATCGCTTCGGAGGCATGCCCTCTTTTTCGCAAGCGTTGCAGGTCCTCTCGTGCCTCGTGTATCTTTTGTCTTCCCATACACGCCCAAGAAGCCTAGCAGGTTCACGCAAAGGTTCTTCGTCACGCGCATCACGTCGATCAAGAGCGGACCTCTAGGTCTTCCAAAGAGGGTAGGTCCCAAAATATAGATTTCTTCTTCCACATGGGTGCGTGATTCTCAGCGCCATTCGAACAGCTAGTCCGCCGAGACCCTTTCCAAAGATTACGTAAATCATTGACCATAGCAAGCACGTGATCACCGGTACGCATGGCGGCTTCTTCCGTGATCTGCCTCGCTTTGAAATGCTTGCCTTTCTTTCGACATTGATGGTTGGTCGGAAGAAATCGACGATGGCCCTGTACACATTCTTCCCGCAGCTTCCTGTATATACTATCGGTGTCAAGTAAACAGTGCGTGCATGCGTGGTATCCCTTGTTTGTCTGTCCGAAAAGTTATCGAGAGCGGGCCAATCGTTGATGGTCACGAACAGCAACGCCTTTAGGTCAAATTCTCCTTTTGTGCTCATCCCACGACGCATAACCGCTTCCATTCCACAGCTGTAAAAGTTCTTCAACTAATGGCCTTAGGTACACATCAATGTCGCTGCGGGTTGCTTAGGGCCTTGGATGAGAACTGGCATCATAATGAACTTCCGCCTCATGCACATCCAAGGAGGAAGGTTATACATACATAGAGTCACGGGCCAGGTGCTGTGATTGCTGCTCGCCCCGAAAGGATTAATGCCATCCACGCTTAAAGCAAACCATACGCTCCTTGGGTCCTTTGCAAACTCATCCCAAGATTTCTCTCGATTTTTCTCCATCACACCCGCCGGGTGGGTGCTCTCAACTTCCCGCCTTTCTTACGGTCCTCACTGTGCCATCGCATCAACTTGGCATGCTCTCCGCTTTGAACAGACGCTTCAACCGTGGTATTATAGGAGCATACCACATCACCTTCGCAGAACCTCTTCCCGGAGGCTCGCCGTCAACATCACCGTGGTCATCTCGTTCGATCTTATATCATGCAATGCACCGATACCGGCATGCGTTCAGATCCTTGTAGGCACCACGGTAGAGGATGCAGTCATTAGGGCATGCATGTATCTTCTCCACCTCCAATCCTAGAGGGCATACGACCTTCTTTGCTGCGTATGTACTGTCGGGCAATTGTTATCCTTTGGAAGCTTCTTCATTATTTCAGTAGCTTCTCAAATCCTTTATCGTGCACAGCATTCTCTGCCTTCCACCGCAGCAATTCGAGTACGGTACCGAGCTTTGTGTTGCCATCTTCGCAATTGGGGTACAACCCTTTTTGTGATCCTCTAACATGCGATCGAACTTCAGCTTCTCCTTTGACTTCGTGATTCGTCCTTGCATCGACAATGACCCGGCGGAGATCATCATCATCGGGCACATCGCCTGGTTCCTCTTGATCTTCAGCAGCTTCGCCTGCTCCAGCACCATCGCGCACATCGTCTCAGTGCATCTTGATGTTCAGAGCATCACCGTATTCAGGGGCACATAGTTGTCATCGTACTCTTCTTCCTCGCCGCCTTCCATCATAACCCCTATTTCTCGCGCCTCGCCCAAACATTATAGTGTGGCATGAAACCCTTGTAAAGCAGGTGGGTGTGAAGGATTTTCCGTCAGAGTAAGACTTCAGATTCTACATATAGGGCATGGACAACACATAAAACCATTCTGCTTGTTTGCCTCAGCCACTTCGAGAAAATCATGCACACCTTAATGTACTCGGAGGTGTGTCGCCACCGTACATCCATTGCCGGTTCATCTGCGGCATTATATATAATTAATGTGTCAAAAATCATTACAGAACATCATGAATAGATAATTAATGACCAAATTAATAGAAGTTCATCATCACATAAAACCAAAGTACATACATAGTTCTCATCTAACAACATAAAGCTCGCAGAGCATCTAAATTAATTAAACCATACATTGAAACTATGTAAAACATTTCAATGCAAAAACAAATGCGATCATAATCGCAACCAAGGTAACAACTGATCCAACGGCATAATGATACCAAGCCTCGGTATGAATGGCATATTTTCTAATCTTTCTCATCTTCAAGCGCATTGCATCCATCTTGATCTTGTGATCATCGGTTTACATCCGCAACATGCAACTCCAATATCATCTTCCTCCTCAAGTTTTTTATTTTTCCTTCAAGAAATTGTTTTCTTCAACTAAATTTAACCTCCTCAACAATAGGGTCGGTTGAATTTCCGTTCAACAACCTCCTAGATAAATAAAATCTATGTCACGTTGGTTGGCATAATTTTCATAAACAATAAATGAACCAATAGTTATGAAAAGATAATATATACCACATCCGAATCATAGACAGGACGAGGGCCGACGGGGGCGGATACCAAAACCATCGCACTATATAAGATGGAATAATAAAAGTAAGAAAATAATACAAGTATCTATCTAAACAAACAAGTAATAGTATTTTTCCTTTCAGAAAGAAGATAAGAACAAGAGGCTCACCACGGTGGTGCCGCGATGAGATCGGCGCGGGTGATCGACGCAAGCGATGAAGACGGGATGGGGCGGACGGACCGCTAAACCTAGATAAATATTGAGGAAAATGGAGCTGGTGGTCGAGCTTGGAGAGGAGAAACCTTAAGTAGTGTGGCTCGGCATTCCATCGAACACC